>QLOH01000436.1:600000-889812 GCA_026901365.1 Sesbania bispinosa
ATATAGCTTGATGCCATTATTTACAACATAAGATAAAAGAATTCTAATTGCTTCTAACCTGGCCACTGGGGCAAAGGTTTCAGTGAAATCAATACCTTCTTGCTGGTTGTATCCTTGAGCAACTAATCTTTCCTTGTTTCTCACTACCTTGCCTTCTTCAGACAGCTTGTTTCTGAACACCCATTTGGTTCCAATAATAGTTTTCCCATGGGGTTTAGGAACAAGGGTCCAGACATCACTCCTAGCAAACTGATTCAGCTCTTCTTGCATGGCTAGGATCCACCCTTCATCATGCAGAGCTTCATCAATGTTCCTTAGCTCTATTTCAGACAGGAGAGCAAGAGAATTTAGATTCTTGAATTTTGATCTTGTCTTAACTCCTTCTGAAGTGCTGCCAATGATTTGCTCTTTAGGATGATGTGATTTGTATTTCCAATCAGGTTTCTGAGGAGGTATCACATCTGTTTGTTTTGTCTGAGACTCAACATTTGTCTGAAGAGGTTCAGTAACAGTAGGTACTTTAGACAGCTGCTCATCCTTCAAGCTGCTGTAGTCATTCAGCTCCATTCCTGCAAAATCATCCTCTAGATCTGATAGTTCCCTATCAGTCTCTTTTTTATCATTGAATTTAACATGAATAGTTTCTTCAACAGTTAAAGTTCTAGAGTTATACACTCTATAGGCTTTAGATGTTTCAGAATATCCAATGAAGAATCCTTTATCAGACTTTGCATCAAATTTCCCAAGATCATCCTTGGTGTTGAGTACAAAACATTCACATCCAAAGGTGTGGAAATATGATATGTTGGGTTTTCTTCCTTTCCACAGTTCATACGGAGTCTTTTTCAGAATTGGTCTTACCAATATTCTGTTTTGAAGGTAACATGTTGTGCTAACAGCTTCTGCCCAGAAGGATCTTGGTAAGCTGCATGACTTGAGCATGGTCCTTGCCATCTCTTGCAAACTTATGTTCTTTCTCTCAACAACCCCATTCTGTTGAGGTGTTCTAGCCACAGAGAAATTGTGTGAGATCCCATTCTCATCACAGAACATTTGAAAGTTTGCATTCTCAAACTCTCCACCATGATCACTTCTGATAACAGAAATACAGAATCCTTTCTCATTCTGTACTTTCTTGCATAATATTGTGAAATTCCTAAAAGTCTCATCCTTGCTTCTTAGGAATAACACCCATGTAAATCTAGTAGGACCAAACAAGTCAATCTGTAAAAGTTCTAGTGGTCTGCTAGTTGAAACAACATCCTTACTCTTAAAAGAGTGTCTTGTTTGTTTCCCTTTCAGACAACTTTCACATAAAATGTCAGATTTGTATGAAAGACTGGGCAGTCTTTAGTAGTACTTATTTCTTCAGTAGTACTTATTTCTATATGTTTTATTTCTCTCAAGTCACCAAGTTATTCTTGAATTGTCATCCTATTTCAGCTGGCCTCTTTGTTTGAAGAAGTACTCCCCCCAACTTGTAACGCCCCCGAGCCGCTTGCAGGAGTGATGAGGGTCCCCACAAACCAACACGAGTCTTTCCAGTATGCGTTGTCCTCACTTGCACACTTTCCGGGAAACTTCCCAGAAGGTCACCCATCCCAGAATTGCTCCAAGCCAAGCACGCTTAACCATGGAGTTCTTATGTTATGGGCTTCCGAAAAGAAGATGCACCTTGTTGGTATAGTTCTCCACAACAATTTCCTTTAAGCTATCCTCAACTGTACAGTCCCATACCTGCACAGCCTCTAGATCCCTCTCATTCGGGTGTGGGTTCGGTTCATTCATGTGTCCCTTCTAGCTTAGAAGCCTGCCAGGAGCCGCTCCTTGTCCGTGCCTCTTTGCACCGGCGATCACTCCCCGCCCTCATCAGCCTCCGGCTCTCACACAACTGATTCAATTTCCACACCTTTGTGCAGATTTTTTTTATAAACAATAACATAGAGAATTTATTTATGAGGGAGTACTCTTCTTTTTGATTTCTTGTGCCTGCTCTTTGAATCTCTTTGACCTTTCAATTCACCAACCTCTTGTCCCATTTTGTTGTGTTGCACCTTGCTCTCTATCCCAAGTGTGAAGGGACAGGATATAATCATTAAGTATGACTAGGGTGCATTCAAAAAGAAATATTAAAGGCTCAAATGGGCAATCAATAAATGGAAACATTTAATCAAGGTTGGCTATTTGGCACTGAGCAAAATATTATAATCACAAAACATGTCTTTGTCACTTCCATATCTTCCACTAGCAAGACAAAATTTAGAAACTCAAGCAATAACAGTTGACAAGCAGCGGTGAAAAGCTCTCAATTTCAGTGTTTGGGCTCACAGCTCACCGGTTATTGGCTAAAATTCCTTGATAAAGCACTTACTGGTTTTAATTAACTATCCTGATAGGTTCTCCTGAGAAGTATCCTAAACCTAACTGATTATGGAATTAATCACAAAACCCTATCATCTTTCCTAGTCTGGTTAGTTAAACTACTTAATTACAGAGAATTTTGAAAAAGTTACCTTAAATCCTAATTTCCTAAAGTCCTAAAAATTTTTAAAAAATCCTAAAAAGATTAAAATTTAACAGAAAAACAAAAGATAACTGAATATGCACTACATGATATCAATGATGTATCAGTGGGGTAACAATATACAGTACATATCAAAAGGAAAATAAAAGAAATAACAAGAAAATAATAAGAAAATAAAATGAAAAAGAAAAAGAAAAGGAAGGAAAAGCACCAAATAGGAAAAAAAATCAGTCATCCTGGTCCATGTGAGCAGCTCCATCCTCAGCTCCAACATCAGCTGCTCCATCCCCCCTGGGAAAATAAGCCTTTCCCCAGGCCACTGTAAATACTCCTGAAACTGCGCAGGGGGCATGGGGTCCATACGAGCCTGATACTGTCTGCCCTGAAAGTGAACATCTGCTCGGTGAATAGCGGACAGCTGAGCCATCATGGGAGTGTGCTGGGCCTCAAGACGCTGGGCCCAGACAGGAGCGTCCATGTCTGCTGGTGGTGGTGGTGCCTGCTGCTGCTGCTCCTCAACCTGTAACTCCTCAGCCGGGATACAGTTGGCTTCAATGTATGCTCTAGTAATGGGAAATGCGATACGAACCCTAAGGTGTACATCCACACCCTAGATCTGCAGAGTGCTGTGATAAGAGAGGGGAAGCCAAGCCTGATCTTAGAGTTAGGGGTCTTACGCCTCACAGCAAATGCAAAGTCTGATATCTTCTGGGTGATGACTCGTGAGACATCGATAACGGCGTCGGTGAGGATAGTGTAGATGAGGTGGGCCATGAGCATAACTACATCAGAAACATGCCCGGTAGGATGAATGTTGGCCAGTATCAGCACTGTCCACATCTGAGCTATGCTCCTCATATCTTTCCTGTAGATCCTAGCAGCCTCCTGATATGCATTCCTTTCAAAGGAACGCCCTGGTAAACAAAGCAGCTGAGCAGTCTTGTGATCAAGGGGATCATTGCCATGAAGCCCCACAGCCTGCATCCTCTCGTGGTATTGACACTCCACGAGGTATCTGTCCTCCTCTATGGGATATCCTAGAAGTGCATTGATTGCATCGCAATCATATATGATAATCTGTCCTCGAACATAGGACTCCCTTCTGTAGTTAACGCCGTGTTCCCCGATGGCGTTGGTATAGAATTCTCTGACGATGTCTGGATCAAAATAGTTGTCAGGGCGTCTGAGGCGGTCCCATCGCCTCCTGTGAATCTCAGCAGAGAACTCCTCATATTCATCCTCCTCAAGAATGACTGGTCGCTCGAGGATGAATTTGCACTCCTCTAAGCCAGTGTATGCTTCAAAGGACTTAAGGTCCTTGAAGCGATGGGGGTCAAACTCAGGTTCCTTCTGGGGGGCCTTCCTCTTAGCACCCCCTGTGCCTCTCCTAGAAGAACTAGGTCCACTGACATTCTTGGTGCGAACCATCTGTGAAACAAATGTAATCAAAATTATTTATGCAGCATAATAATATTTAATTGTTCATAATTATGAAATAAATGGCCAATTAATTTCAATAATCAGAGCAATCTACTAATCAAACAATTGTGCATAAAAATTATGCTTTTAGACATTACCAATAATTGCCAATTAATTAATTAAGACATGCTAAAGTGATCAATTAAAGCAAGTCCTAAACAAACCTAAATAGGCAAAGTGAGAATCAAACTCATGCTAAAAAATCATGTCATCAGTAACATGCAATAAGGCATAATTATTTTTATATGGGCATGCAAAAATATCAGAACAATTAATTAACCATGCATGTTCCAACAAAATAATTTGCATAAATTATTGAGCACTCAAAAACTACCACCTAAGCAAACAGGAATACTCACAATTAATCCTGGCAACATGCAATATATATTAAAGCACCATGAACAATTATTTCTTTCCTAAAGGTTCCTAAAATCCTAAGTTTCCTAGCCTACGGTTTATGCTCAAATAAAATAAAATTTCAAAATTCCAATCGGTTAAAAGTAAAGAAAACTATAAAAACATACCTGGTATAAACTCTGAAATGAAGAAATGAAGGCTATAAGAGTGAAAGAAGGAAGGCAAAGGGTTAGGAACTCAGAGAAAACGCAAGAGATGGAATTAGGGGAAGTTTGAATGAACTTCCCTCGTTCAAAAATTGCAATTTATAGACCTGCGCTCTGCGTTACAGCGCAGAGTGGAGCGCGTGTCATTTGAAAAATGAAGCGCAGAAGTCAGAAACTCACATTTTAGTTTTTAATCCTGCGCTTCACCTGCGCTACAGCGCAGGTTGAAGCGCAGATCTGCAGTGTATTTTTTTGCTTCTGCTACTCCTAACTGGTTCCATGCATTCCTTTAAAAATTAGATACTTCATTTTACCAATTTCCTAGTTAAACAGGTAATTTCTAAAACTAAAAAATAACAAAATGAAAATTAAAACTTACAATGACTGGGTTGCCTCCCAGGAAGCGCTTGTTTAACGTCTTTTAGCTCGACGCCTGGTTACTCAACCCTTTTATGGTGGCCTCAAGTGGAGGATGATGTTTGACTCCATTCCAGTTCTGCCTTTGAGCTCCCATCCTCCATGCCAATTCTTGACTCTTCCATCGCTGTCACTATCTTCCTCAGTATCAGATGTTGATCCCTTTCTCTTCTTAAATTGGAATTCCCATGTTCACTCTGGATGCTTTGCTCTCATTCTAGGCTTTCTCAGAAATTCGGAGCCTGGCAGCTTTGTTTGATTTATGAAAATAGCATCAGTTTGTTGTAATTTGGGAATACCTCTGTCAATATGAAAAACAATACTTTCATCTTTTGAGCTTAGTTCATATTTTCCTCGATCAACATCAATAATCATCTTAGCAGCTTTCATGAAGGGTCTTCCTAAAATGAGGGGGACATTAGTATCCTCCTCTTCTGTCTCTGCAATGTAGAAATCTACTACATATGCAAACTTATCCACTCTGATTTGAATGTCCTCTACTATCCGATGAAGGTATTGAGCAGATTTGTTTGCAAGAAGCAACTTCACCTTTGCAGGCTTGACCTTCAAATTACTCAACTTGTTAAAATACGATAGCGGAATCAAATTGATGCTCGCTCCAAGATCCAATAAAGCTTGAGTAGGAGGTAAATTACCAATAGTAATGGGTATAGTAAACTTACCTGGGTCAAGTGACTTACCCGTAATAAAGACCTTTTCTTCATGGTATTTTTGTTGCTCTAATGCTGCTTCTTCTTCATTTGATGAACAATCTCTATGGATATTCCTTCTTGAGACGATTGTTTTCCAAAGATGATTTCCTCCTCTTCATCAAGTTTCTCTTCTAGCAATTGTTACCATTAGTGACAACCATGTTGCATTGCTCCTTTGGATTGGTCTGGGTCACAGCTGAGAAGTGATGTTGCCTGTGCTCTGCCATTTCAGTTGCTAGCTGACCCACCTGGTTTTCCAGAGTCTTGATTGATGCCTCTGTATTTTTCTTGAATCCATTGAATCCTTGAACAAGATCATCAATCTTTCCTTCCAAGCTGTTCAATTTATCATTAGTTGACGGTTGCTGCTGGTAAGGTGTATGTCTTGATCCTCCATTCTGACCCCAACCTGAGTTGGTTGGTTATTCCTCCATCCTTGTGAGTACTGGTTGTTGTTATTGGAGAAATTACCTTGCCTCCCCTGGTTTCCCATGAAATTGACTTGATCTGGTTGCATCCCTTGATTAGCACATTGACCATTTAGATGGTCACCTCCACAGAAGTCGCAAATCAGTGGTTGGGTGTGGATAGGTTGTGAGTTGACAACTTTTAGTTGTTGAAAGAGTGCCTTCAGCATCTCGATGAGTGCTTCTATATGTCTTTTGATAAGCTTGTTCTCTGCTAATAGAGTATCACTTTGACTGAGTTCTAGCATTCCTTTCTTTGATGATTATGTAGGCTGTCATACACTTTGAGCTTGTCGATCATTTTGAGCAAAGCTATTGATGATATCTAGTGCTCGTTCTGCATCTACAGATAAGATGGTACCCTCCTGCTGCAGCATTTATGAATGACTTTGACTCTTTTCGAAGTCCCTTGCAGAATATGTTGAGCTGAGCTATATTCTCAAAGCCATGATTGGGACATTTTCGCAGCAAAGATTTGTATCTCTCCCACGCTTCACAAAGTGGCTCATCTATGCCCTGTCTGAATGTAGAGATATCTATTTGGGCTTCAATTAGCTTATCTGGTGGGAAGAATCTTGTCAGAATCTTTTCCTCAACCACACTCTTACTCGTTAGACTTTGATTTGGGTGTGATTGCAGCCACTCCTTAGCCTTACCTAACAAAGAGAAAGGAAAAAGGCGTAAGTAAACAGATTCTAAAATACCTTCCTCAAAACCCATAGTGCCAATTAATTCATAGAAATTAGAGAGATGAGTATATGGATCCTCGTGATCCATTCCAGTAAATTGATGTGCACTAATGAGGTTGAGGTGAGCAGGTTTCAACTCCAAAGCTCTTGCAGCTGGTGGTAACACTATGCTTGAAAAGTGGCGTGGTCCTTGATGAGTGACATATTCCCCTAGAGTCCTTTTTCTGGGTGTTTCTTTAGCCATGTTTTTGGGTTCTTCTACAATTATCCTTCTTCTCCTTCTCCCGTTTCTGCCTCTGTTCCTCCTGGATGTCCTCTCGATTTCCGGGTTGAATTATAATTGATTGGGGACACCTGGCCTCTTAACAGCATAAACAAGAAACTTTGAAAAAGGTAAGTGTGGAAGAAAAAATTTAATAATAATAGAAAAACGATAATTTTCCTAAAATAATAAAAATTTCCTAAAATAACAAAAAGCAAATAAATAAAAGAAATCCTAAGATAAATAAAAATAAATAAAAGAAATCCTAAGATAGATATTCTTGATAACTAGACCGCCAAGGTCTACACGAATTGGAAAACCGTTCCCCGGCAACGGCGCCAAAAATACTTGATAGGTTTCTGGCAAGCGAACCAAAAATCCAGTAGTATAATAGTAAGAAGAGTTATCGTATCCACAGGGAACGGTCAATTTGCGTATAATTGTGATCTAATTACACAACAAGTTTTGTGAGAATATTGTTGGGCGGAAATTGTAAATAGCAAACTAATAATCAATAAAAATAGAAAGGAAGAGTTAGAGACACTTTACTTGGATTAGGATTGAACTTCGTATCATCACACCCTTTGTGTATGTTAAAACTATTTATTATTTTAGGTTTACTCTATAATACTGTAGACAAACTAATTTGCTAAGACCCCGAGGTTACCAGCAGCCTCACCACTCAAAGGTAATCCGTGCAGGCTCTCCCAAGCGACAAACTTACCCTCAGCTTATTTTGCTTTTATTATTCTGTTTGTAAAGGAACTCATTAATAAACCAGGCCTAATCCTGTAGGCGCATCTTCATTAGGATACTCACACTACCCATCAATCCCTAGATATGGCCATGTGTCGGAATCTGGAATTACTATCAACTAACCTTTGCTATCGATAAACAGGTCTAATCCTGTGAACGCCCTTCATTATGGTACTCACACTACCCATCACTCATTAGTAACGCTTATGTGTCGGTCACTGATTACCGAGTACTCTTATTCACTTAGAGAATGAGTTTCTTCAGTATCCGCTCCCCCATCCTCAATCCTAGTCGAAACTAGCCTATAACTCCGGCGCAAGCGCGGAAGTTAGGAATTAAGCACAGAATAAGATTACCAATATTATAGATAGTGAGCTCATAAATAATAAGATAGAGTTTACATACACTTGAGGATAGAATCACTTACATTCAATCCTACTGGAGAGTTAACTACTCATGGTAGCCATACAAACCTCCGAAGATGCTGTCACCATCTTCAATCCTCCTGCAACGCTCTGCCTCTCCTATTCTAAAATTAGAACTGGTGCATTATCACTGAAATATAACTGAATTACAATAATTGTGCACACCTAATCTGGTGTAAGAGGGTCCTATTTATAGGCTAAGGAAAGACAAAGAAAATTGGGGAGAAAACTATCTAAAAACGGCAACAGGGCAAGAATCACGTGTTCTGCGCTTCACCCTGCGCTAAAGCGCAGGTTGAAGCGCGCAACGCGTTCTGCACAACTTCAATTTTCTCTTTTTAACTTGATCTCTCCACGAGACTGGTTTTGGTTGATTTATCTTTCCTTGTTTCCCTTTTCTTGATGGGATCTTGCATTTATTGAGAATCCTATATGTAATTGGGAAGGATGTCTGCAGAATCCATGTTTAATTGGCAGTGATATCTTTAATTAATTGCTCTCAAATAATCTTCCAATCTTCATTAAATGTCTTCAATTAAACTTCAAATCTTACAGATATCTCCCTTATTTAATGCTATCTTTCCTTCATATCAAATCTTTGCAATATCCTAAAAAAAATCAGCACAATTTATATCAAAATAGCATCGAATTCAAATCCAAGAGTAATAAATACAATTTATCTAATATTAAATAAAAAGGGATTAATTTGGGGCAAAAATACCATTTTATCCTTGATAAGTGAACTAAAAAGTGCTCTAATTTATCATATGATTTTCACTATCAACGTGGCAAGGCGTCTGAAGTCAAAATCCATTTGAAGAGTGAAGCCCTCTGAAGATTTCTGATGAAGACTCAAGTCTTATTCAACGCCTTTTGCAACCACGCATTCAACTTACTATATAAGGCATGCAGAACAGATACTTTTCAAAATGTTTGAATTACATGCACAAGAATGGAAAGTCCTGCTACGCAGTTTTTGCAGTGTGTCAGAACAGAGTCAGCGCAGTACTGAAACCTTGTATTGTGTCAGAAGCTATCAGGAGATGTCTCACAATAATATTAACAACATTTAATGCTATTTCTAACGGTTGTAATCAATGGACTTCTCACATGCAGCTATAATTAGCTTCATGTAGACTCATGCAAGATAAAGAACTATCAAGCACGAAAGAGCCCATACGCTGCCAAAGTTTTACACTGTAAAACACTCTGATGAATTTCATACTTGTACAAAAACTTTCATATCCTGAGTTATACTCAGTTCTTTGTACATTTTTAGTTTTAAAATCTGAACTTCTTGTTGTTCCCCTAGCTTAAACTATCTTTTATTCTTAAACACTTGGGTGTTGAGCCTGGAGAGGCTTGGTCGTTAAACAATACTTGGTTATCGAGCTTGAAGGGGCTTGTTGGGAAACAATACTGGTTGTAGTAGAGCCTGAAGAGGCTTGATAGAAAAGAATACTTGTAATCTTTTGAGATTAGTGGAAAATCCAGCTGCAAGGTTTGGCAATGGACTGGACGTAGCTCACAGTGGTAGTGAGTGAACCAGGATAAATACTTAGTTAAGTTCTCTCATCCCTTAACTCTTTCAATTAAGTTTTTAAGCTAACGAGAAGGGAATTGAATCTGTTGCTATAAAATTTGAACTTTAAAAACAATTTTCTGAAAACCTTTTTAAGTTGTCTGAAACTACTTCAGACAGTTATCAAAACTTCTGATAACACCTAAGTTATCTGAACTCTTTCAGAAAACATAGTTTTCAGAAAAGGTTTCCTAAAAACTCTAAAGTTTATAGAAACACTATTCAACCCCCTTCTTGTGTTTCCCTATGTTTTCCTACAAGGTGATGCTTCACACGAGAACCTAAAGTCAGGTTCGTTAGGGAGACTCTAGCAGGTGGAGGGTAGGAACACTAAATTGGCATGGAATCATAAGGAATTCATGGGGGTGAAATAGAGAGGTTAAGGGTAAATGAAGCAAATTTTTAGGACAAAATATATTAAAGGGGGGGGGGGGTAGAATTGTAACATCACAAGATTAGGACCTCAGAAATATAGTAGAAGCCTTAGATGGTGAATCCCACCAAGGGAAGGAAGTTAGATGTAGAAGGAGTATTTAGAAGTTTAAGGGTAGTTTAAGAGAAGAGATAGGGAATTCATTAGAGGAAAAACCAAGTATTAAAACCCAACACAACTGTAGGTAGAACTTAGGAGGGATTACACCCTGAGGTGAAGAACTAGCAAGGTATAGAGATGAGGAGGGAAGTTCAGGTTTTGAATTAGGGAATTAGATTGTAATTGAAGGAATTAAGTTAGAGAGTTTACGGAATTGAGAGGGGGAGGGTTAGATTAAAGGAGTCGGGCTTAGAAAAGTATATCTGTAAAGAGGAACTAGTAAAAGGGGTTTTATAAGAGAAAATGGGAATTTAGGATTTTGATATTCTCGCTTAAGTGAGAAGGTCTAGCTTGAGCGAGCATATCATTGAAAAGGGGGAAATTATGTTCTGCATCCTCGCTCAAGCGAGAAGGTCTCGCTTGAGCCCTCGCTTGAGCGGGGGGACAGAGCTGTTTTGGGAGGCTCTCTATGATGGAATTACGCTCAAGTGCAATTAGGCTCGCTCAAACACAATTCCATCCAGAATCAGGGATGAAATGAAACCCTCCCTGCGACGCATCATTTAGCTCGCTCAAGCGAGCGAATTCTCGCTTTAGCGAGAATTACGCAGAGAGGCTTTCATGCCCGTTCAGTTAGGGTTTTGGGGATTGTTTTCTCCCCTTAGTTTTAGAGAGAGAGAGTCTAGAGGGAAAGGCAGAAGAAATGAAGAACAAAGAATTTGGATTGAAGTCTCAATCTCTATAGGAGCCTTGGATCATCATCCCCCACCTCTCAATCATCCTATTTCTCCTACTTTAGAGTTGAGTGTGGTCACCCACTCACTATCATCTTGCTTGCCCATTGTATGCTCCATATTCTTCTTCCCCCTTTTCTTATTTGCCTTGTTTGTGAGTGTATTGAATGTTTCTAGGGCCTATTAAATATCTTCTTGAGTTGTATGTATTGGTGCTTGTAAACCCTAGAGTATGTGTAAGTTTGATTGCAAATATTCACGAACAATTGTCTATACATACCATGCCATTCACATTCATGGGTCATTGGCCAAGAAAGTACATGTCACAGAGTTTTTAGACTATCACAGGGTCTTCGGACCATCAATGGTCTTCGAACCATCACATGCCTTTGGGTAATTAGTTATAAGAGAACGAGGTAACCACATTGAACTCTCGTCCAAGAGGGAGATAAGGGTCCTCAAGCTAAAAATGACAACAGTATTGTTCATTGATTAATAATAAAACTTAATCAGAGGTGGCCCTGGATGATGGTCCTTGGTCACATGGTCGAGCGCTCATCACAGTCACAGCTAGAGAAAAAACCACAGCTGGCGGGTAAAAACACATCATAGTCATGTTTGCATAATTTCATAGTCTTGTTCATGTCTTGGGAATGCTGAGTATGTTAACTGTTACATCTCATTTGTATGCTACCCTACACTGCATGCTTTATCATACTCACTGGGACGTAAGTCTCACCACATGTTTTGTGAAACATTTTAGATATGCAGGTGATAAGTGCAAATTATATGATATATTCTTGTATTTTTACTGCACTTATCAAGGGTAAAATTATAATTTATGCCCCAAAATATCCCTTTTGTAATAATTGCAATAATTGTGTTTATTTAATTTGAATTTGATGCTATTTTGATTAGAAATCTGTTGATTTGCAGATTTATGAGAAAGATTTGAATCTGAAAAGAGGATAGCATTAATTGTGGAAAGAATCTGCAGATTTGGAGTTTAAATGAGAGCAAATAAAGATAAGATCAGCAGGCCATTTAAACAAGGATTCTGTGGATAACTTTCCCAATTTGAATTCAAGATAATATAAACACAAAATCAAGTCAAAAGAGGGAAACAAGGAAAGCCAAACAAGCAAGGATAAGATCAGAAAGAGATCAAGATGTTAAATGAAGAAACAAAGAAAAGCTGCAGTGTGTTTCACGATCCAACTGCGCTGAGCGCAGGTTGGAGCGCACCTCACTGGAAGTCACGCTTCACCTGCGCTCAGCGCAGGTGAAGAGCAGCACACGGATCAGTTTTTTAATTTCAAATTTAGATAGATCTCTTCTAGATTTAAAATAGCTTTCTTGAGTCTATTAAATAGGACATTTTGTAAAGATTATGGGGGCTGGAGTCGGTGAGTTTAGAATAGAGTGTCAAGATAGAAGCACGAGGATTGAAGAAGGTGACAGATTCTTCATTGGTTTGTAATGGCTACCATGAGTAGCTAAACTCTCCAGTTGGATTGAATTTAGTTGATTCAATCCCCAAGTGTATGTGAATTCTCGTATTTTAATTATGAATCCTTGTTTTTATGATATCGGTACTTTATGCTTTACTTAATGCATAGCTTCTGCCTGTGTGCCGGAGTTATAGGTTAGTTTTAGGATAGTATGTGATAGATATTTCCGGATTAACAGCGAGTTTCGGGGAGCCTAGACAAAGGAAACTTGAACTCTGATTGGTAAAGTACTCATAGTAATTGTTATAGGAATATAGGGGGAATCGATGATTAAAGATGGAATGTGACAGCCTCTTTATAGTAGTCCCTATAGGAATATGCAGTGAATTGATAGTTTCAAACAACTTGCTAATAGAACAATCAAGTCGTGGTAGTTTGTTGCCTGGGAGAAACCCGCAATGGGCTAACCGTCGAGTGGTTTACTACTGGTAACTCGGGGTAAAACAATAGAGTTGGCTAAGGTATCATAAGAATAAATTCATAATTAATGAAGGAATTCACATACATAAGGGGGTGCGATGATACGAAGTTCAATCCTAATCCAAGTAAAGTTATCTTACTCTATTTTATTGCTTCATCTACTTTATGCCATTTATTTTCTGCATAACAAATATCATCCAAAAATAGTTTTTCACTTGATAATCTGATTACTAAATTATACGAAGTGAACCATTCCCTTGGATATGATACTCATACTTACTATTATACTGCTGAAATTTTGGTACGCTTGCCAGAATCTCACCAAGTAATTTTTGGCGCCGTTGTCGGGGAACGGTGTATCAATTCATATAACTTGGGAGGTCTAACTATCAAGTTGTATATACTCTATCTTAGGATTAGATTTTATTTTTAGGAATTTTTCTTTTTGTTTTTATTCTTTTTATAAAAATTCTCTTCCACACTTACCCTTTTCTAGTTTTCTTGTTTATGCTTTTGAGAGGCCAGGTGTCCCCAAATCAGTTACAATTTGATCCAGAAAGTGGAAAGAACATGAAGGAGGAACAGAAGTGAAACAGGAGAAGGAGAACAAGGAGACTTGAGGAAGAACCCAAAAATATGGCAGAAGAACAACAACCAAGAAGAAGAACCTTGGGAGAATATGTTATGCATCAATGACCTCGCCATTTTTCAAGCATTGTCTTACCCACAACAACAAAGTCCTTGGAGTTGAAGGCTGCTCACCTTAATCTTATCAGTGTCCATCAATTCGCAGGATTAGATCATGAGGATCCACATACACATCTTTCAAATTTTACTAATTAATTTGCATTATGGATTTTTGAGGAAGGTGATTTAGGGCGTTGTCTATTATACATCCCTAAAATGAGGGATGTAACTTACTTCCTTATAATTTTAGCCATTGGATGGATTATTAAGTTAGTAAACAATGATGGACAGTGATGATTTGTGGGTTGTCAACCAGTCACCCATTTTTCTTGTATGTATCTGATATTGCTTTTTGGTCCCTGCACACTACAAATTTTGAAAGCTATTTTTGTACACTTGCATGAGTAAACGGTAAATGAGCAATTGGTGATGAAAATGATTATTGAAGTCCAGACTAAGAGAATAGATGACAATGATCATCTTAGTGGATGACAAATAATACGTACTACAAATACTAAATAATATCCAAACGTAATAATAATGAATGATGGAATAAATAAATAAATAAAAAATGTATAAGAAATAGATGCTTGAAACTATTGAGTAAAGAAATAGATGGTTGAATAATTTTATCCTTTTAAATAAGTTTAGGGAATAGATTTGGATTATTCAAGGTTTCAATAATTGGACTGGTGGATTCCGAGCGGTACTTAATTTTAGTAAATTTGATTTGTCCTTTTTCATTTTTTTATTTAATAATATATTATTTAAAATCACATATTTTAATCTTTACAATTAATTATGTTTCATTAATTAATAATGTTTTTTTCTCAATTTGAAGAAAAAAAATTGTGAAAAACTGGCTGCTTATGAATCTTTGCAAAAGAAATAAAAAAATATTGTAACAACGTTTTAATCGATTAAAATTGGTGATTTTTTAAAAATAAAATCTGAAATTTTCTCTAACAAACGTTGTGATGACAACCTGTCAGTGGACTTCTGAACTGACAACTGATGGCTAGGATCAACTTGGAGTTGCTTGAAGTGCTTGGGGCTAAACCAAGCATGAGTCTTCCTTCATGAAAGTCAGCCCTTGATCAAACCTTGATCATTGACCAAGGAGTCAAAGTCAACATGCAAGACTCAACTTAATTAGGAATCAATATAATTAGGATTTATGATGTAATTAGGATTTGTGTTGTAATTAGGACATGATTGTCATTTTTCCTTAATTAGGGGCGCTACATGTGTGGGTTTATTGGCTAGTAGGTTGCCTTGCTACAAGGCTTAGGAGGTCATGGGTTCTAATCCCACCTAGGATAGGAAATTTACTCATCCTTTATTTTCCTTGTAAGTAGGGCGCTAATTAGGAGGTTTATTGGCTTAAAGCTTGGCTTAGCAATAAACCTTAGGGGCATGGGTTCAAATCCCACTAGGGATGGGTTTGCACCCATCTTTTTATTTTCCCCCTTTATTCCACTTAAGTGGCCGCCCCCTTCCCCCTCTTTTCCTATAAATAGGAGTCCTCTCCTCTTGTAACACACATTAAATTTTGAAGTAAAGGCATTATGCCAAATTTTCTCCTCCCTTTGTGAGTTGAGTGAGGCTTGGTGGTTGTTGCTCAAACCATACTGAGACTTATCTAATTCTCCTGAATTAGTGGCGTCTGGCATTGGACTTATCTGCTGCAAGTGGATTCTTGCTTCAGTGGCGTCCTTCCTATTTCTTCCTCTCCACTTTTTCTTTCATTTTCTCTCATTTTCTATCATTTTCTTGCGAATTATAGCTGCTGTTCCAGCCACTATAATTCACAATTTTGGTGCCTTTAATTGATTCTAATCGGTTGGTTTTGCTCAATTCTAAATCCTACACCTATCCGGCTATCAATTGGTCATCAGAGCTTGTTGAATTTGAGCAAATTTGGAGCAAAATTGGGCCTGTTTGGCGTGGGTTTGCTGCACCTATTTAGTGCAGAATTTTCAATCATTTTAGTGTAATTACATCGCTCTTTTCAATTGTAATTTGGACTTGGACTGTTTCTCGGGCCCGAGGTGCCTTTCTGCTGCTATCAGCACTTGTCTGTCTTGATTGAATTGCTTGATTTCTTGCTAGTTTGGGCTGTTTGGGCCGCTAATTCCCACCCCCTAGGTGTTTGTTTAAATGCCTCGTTAATTGCTCATTCTTGTTCTTGAGTAATTCTTGCAAATTGCTTGATATAACTGCTTGTTTGTGGTGAAGTGTGGTAAGAGGAGGCATTGTTGTCTTCATTTTTCCAAAGATCGTTCACCTACATTTCTCCCCTTCACCATTAATTGTCATCCCCCATATCATCTCTTTACTTTCCACTTTTAATTTTTCGCCATTTAATTTCCGCTTCTCCCCATCCTTTTAATTTCTGATCTCCCCTTTACATTCTGCCATTTACATTTCTTTCTCTCCCCATCCTTTTAATTTCCGCTTCCCCCTTTACTTTCAATCATTTACTTTGAGTCCTCCCCATCCTTTTAATTTCCGCTTCCCCCTTTACATTCTGCTCTCCCCATCCTTTTACTTTCTGCCATCCCCTTCTACTTTCTGCCATTTACATTTTTGTCCTCCCCATCCTTTTAATTTCAGTTTCCCCCTTTAATTTCTTGCCATTTATTTTTGCGCAATTTTTTCTTCTTATTTTGCCATTTTTACGCATTTTTGGGGCTCTTGTGTTGTTCAATTTCCTACTCTTGTTATGTCTGTTTGATTGGCATTCTGATTTCAAATTTGGATTGACTGCTATCTCTACCTTGGACTTTCCCTGCTTGATTGTGCAAAAACGCTCACCTATAGGATCTTTTTTTTTGGTTCATAGTATTGGAAGAAGATCAACAAATTCTAATTGTTGATTTTCCTTCAAATTTTAATTCCAATCTTAAAATTGAACCAAGCGCGTTTCTGTGACCATACCGGTTTTGTATAATCAACAAGGAAGTGCTAAGCAATTTTTTTGGCCATTTTTGAAATCATGTTGCCATCACGTTTTTACATTTTTTAGAAATCAGTTTATTCATTATTTTTGCTTTTTCTGGGCCACTTGGACCAGTTTACTGTTAGAAAATTCCAAAAATATTACAGTAGGTATAGTTAATTTTCTTTTCATTGTGTACAAATTTCTGTAATTTTCTGTTGGGGAAAAAGACAAAAAAAAAAGAAAGAAAAGGCAAGAAAAATACAAAAAGTACATACGTGCCAAAAATAGAAAAAGTGGTGTAAAAAGCAAAAAAGGGTGCAAAAAGTCAACAAGGAAGAAAAAGTCAAAGACACCCAAAAAGAGTCAAAAGTTCAAAAAAAATTCAAAAAAATCCCAACAATACAGTGACATTTTTACTGTAATTTTTCTGTTTCATTTCCCTGTATACCGTAATTGAGTTGTATTTGCTGTTTTCTTAAAAACAACAATTTTGGCAACTCTTTTTCAAAAATCACCAAAAACAATTCTCTTTGCAATTTCTTCCGTCTTGTCTTGTTTGTTGTTTGCTCTTGTGTATAAGCTTGTTTGAGTGCCAGCTTTTCTTGTTTGTCATATCAAATCTTTTATTTTGTCTTAGGATTTTTCCAATCTTCTTCCAGTAGGTATTTTCTTTGTTAGTGCGCTTCTATTTGGGTAAGGGTTAAGACTTAGACTCACGTTGGTCTTTGCAACTTCTAATCAACCTCCAACCGAGTAGAAGAGGCAAGAGAGTTTTCATTATAGAAAAAGCCCAAAAAGAGTGACATACACGAGTGTTAACATTCCATTGAGTGTAAACACTTAGTGAGTGGAAATGTCCAAATTCTTAAAAATAAAAAACTTAACAATGGGAAGTAGGAACTCACCACCTCCTTCACCTAGAACTTTGAGGTATAGGGGCGAGTTGCAACATGCAATTCAAGACATGGCCGGAATGATGAGGCATGAGATGAGTGAACTTAGGAAAGAACTAAGTGGGAATAGGACCGAGAGAAGGCATTCTTCTCGAGAAGGAGGAAGTGAGGATAGGTATAGTGTGGTTAAGAATGAAGATAGGTACCATGCTGAGAGTAGTGAAGGAGAGAGACACTCTAGCCATACCTATAGGAGAAGGGAAAGAGAAAGAGAGCATAGAAGGCCTAGGAGGCGTGAGGAACCTAGAGGGTTAGAGAAGACTACTATGAGGAAACCCCTAGAAGAGAAAGAGAAGAGTATTATGAAGAGAATCCTAGGAGGCATAGGAGAGAGTATAGGAGAGAAGAAGAGCCTAGAAGGGAACAAGGTTTTAGAGGGGTAAAAATAGAAGTCCCAACCTTTAATGGTAGAAATGATGTAGAACAATACCTAGAATGGAACTTAAAATTGAACAAATCTTTAGTTGCCATAGGTATAGGGAAGAGGAAAAGGTTAAGATTGCCTCTCTAGAATTCAAGAACTACGCCTTAGTTTGGTGGCATCAGCTTCAGGCTGAAAGAAGAAGGTGCAATGCTCCTTTGGTTTCCTCTTGGGAGGAAATGAATTCCATCATGAGAAAGAGGTTCATACCTCAACATTACACTAGGGAGTTGCACATCAAACTCCAAACTCTTAAGCAAGGTTCTAAGAGTGTAGATGAGTACTTTAAGGAAATGGAACTTGCTTTAATTAGGGCCAACATAGTTGAGGATAGTGAAGCAACTATGGCTAGGTTTATCAATGGACTTAATTTTGACATAAGGGACATAGTGGAATTGCATCCTTTTGTAGAAATGGAGGACTTGGTACACCAAGCTATTAAAATTGAAACTCAACTAAAAAGAAAGGGTAGCTATAAAAGAGGAAACACTAGTTTTACAACTAGGAACAAGGAAACCCTAAAGGAAGATAAGGGAAAGAGCCAAGAGAAGGAGGAACCTAAGGGTCCTAGGGTTACTTCTAACCCCACTCCTTCTACTAAAAAGGAAGAGCCCTCTACCTCCACAAGAAACATCAAATGTTTCAAGTGTGATGGCAAGGGACACATAGCTTCCCAATGCCCAAATAGGAGGGCAATGTTGGTTAAAGAGAATGGAGAGTACACTAGTGCAAGTGAGAATGAACAAAGTGAGGATGAGGAAAAAGAAACTAGTGAAGAAGAGAATGAAATTAAGAAAGAAGTATATAGGGCCGAGGGTAAACTTTGCATGGTGAGAAGGTCCTTAGGAAATCAAATAATAAGAGAAGATGAACAAAGGCAAACTGTCTTCCACACTAGATGCATGGTAGAGGGACGGATTTGCTCCCTAATTGTTGATAATGGAAGTTGCACTAACATTGCAAGTGCAAGAATGGTGGAAAAACTTGGTTTATCTACCACCCCCACCCCAGACCATACAAGTTATCTTGGATATGTGATGATGGGGAAAGGGAAGTAAATAAGAAAACTCTCATCTTTATTTCCATAGGTGATTATGATGATAATGTTCTTTGTGATGTTGTACCTATGGATGCCACACATATCTTGTTGGGTAGGCCTTGGCAGTTTGATAAGAGAGCCATCCATGATGGATACTCTAATCAAATATCTTTTAAACATGATGGAGCTAAAATTACTTTGATTCCAATGTCAATTCAAGAAATATGTGAGGATCAAGCTCACATGAAGAGAGAGATAGAACTTGAGAAAATTAAGAGACTTAAGATAGAAGATGAGGAAAGAAAGAAAAGAAAGAAGAAACATCATGAGTGATGATAGAAAAGGTGAAAACCAAAGAGAGACAAAAAAATAAAAGGGAAGTCATGTTATTACTTCATCAATTCAAGACTGCTGATCTTAATTGTTTTGAAGGAGATCAAGAAAGGGAGCTGCTGATTAAGGAAGGAGGACGTAGCAACACTACAAGGGAGTTTCCTCTAACCTTTCTCCTATTTCTTCTTCTTCTTCTTCCACTTCCCTTCTTTCTTCCACCACTCTTTCTTTCACCAAAACTCCCTACATGATTCCCAAGTACTATTGTTATGAGCATTAGAGGATAC
Organism: Sesbania bispinosa; assembly: GCA_026901365.1. Taxonomy (NCBI): domain Eukaryota; kingdom Viridiplantae; phylum Streptophyta; class Magnoliopsida; order Fabales; family Fabaceae; genus Sesbania; species Sesbania bispinosa. The sequence goes on from QLOH01000436.1 coordinate 619,739, forward strand.
ATACTTGGGAATAATGAGTCTTCTTCTTTGTTGGCTAGGGTGCGCAAGGATGTCCATGGTTGAGATCCTAGCAAGGTTTCACTAGTTCTAAAGGGAAGTGCCCACCTTCTCTTCTTTGTCATCCATCCCTTTATTTCTCTTCTACCCTTTATACTTTTCTCAATTTTCAGATTTGAGGACAAATGCTTCTCAAGGGGGAGGGGATGATGACAACCTGTCAATGGACTTCTGAACTGACAACTGATGGCTAGGATCAACTTGGGGTTGCTTGAAGTGCTTGGGGCTAAACCAAGGATGAGTCTTCCTTCATGAAAGTCAGCCCTTGATCAAACCTTGATCATTGACCAAGGAGTCAAAGTCAACATGCAAGACTCAACTTAATTAGGAATCAATATAATTAGGATTTATGATGTAATTAGGATTTGTGTTGTAATTAGGACATGATTGTCATTTTTCCTTAATTAGGGGCGCTACATGTGTGGGTTTATTGGCTAGTAGGTTGCCTTGCTACCAGGCTTAGGAGGTCATGGGTTCTAATCCCACCTAGGATAGGAAATTTACTCATCCTTTTATTTTCCTTGTAAGTGGGGTGCTAATTAGGAGGTTTATTGGCTTAAAGCTTGGCTTAGCCATAAACCTTAGGGGCATGGGTTCAAATCCCACTAGGGATGGGTTTGCACTAATCTTTTTATTTTCCCCCTTTATTCCACTTAAGTGGCCGCCTCCTTCCCCCTCTTTTCCTATAAATAGGAGTCATCTCCTCTTGTAACACACATTGAATTTTGAAGTAAAGGCATTATGCCAAATTTTCTCCTCCCTCTGTGAGTTGAGTGAGGCTTGGTGGTTGTTGCTCAAACCATACTGAGACTTATCTAATTCTCCTAAATTAGTGGCGTCTGGCATTGGACTTATCTGCTGCAAGTGGATTCTTGCTTCAGTGGCGTCCTTCTCATTTCTTCCTCTCCACTTTTTCTTTCATTTTCTCTCATTTTCTATCATTTTCTTGCGCATTATAGTTGTTGTTCCAGCCACTATAACTCACAATTTTGATGCCTTTAATTGATTCTAATCGGTTCGTTTTGATCAATTCTAGATCCTACACCTATCCGGCTATCACGTTGTCGGAGACGTTTTCACATAAAAGTTTTTATCTAAATTATAATTAAGATATAGTTGTTTTATTTAAGAAATAATCAACTGAAAACATTTTGAATATTTTTATAAACTCCAATTTTATTCTGTTATTTTAAAATTAAAGAAAATGAATAACAAAAACTTGAATTACACGGGATTTTATATTCTTAAAGGAAAAAGGGGGGAAACACACACGGAGCAGAAAGAGAATGTAAATAAAGAAGAAAAGAGTAACGTGATTATTTGGCTGTGGAATAACAATAGCGTGAACACAATTCAGCCAACTGTTTATAAACTATGGAATTTAATTCAATAAACTTATGGATATTTAATTATAATTATTTTTTTATTTGGTAAAATGATATATCAACACAGTATTGGTTTGTTACTATCACAAGAAGGATAAATCTTGAGCAACCATAAAATGATTCCCACCTAAGGTGTGTGTCTGGAAGAAGTTACATGAGAAGCAGGGGATCAGCGCCAAGTATTGGAGAGAGAGGAAATAATTGAGGCAGTGTGTCCCCTTTCCAAATGTTCATTACAAATAACCCTAACCTATAAGAGTAAAAAAAAATCGGCCATAAATTAAAATTGTATATATTTAAAGCCTCACGAAAACTCACCATGTTATTTTAGGGTTAGTTGGAGAATTTTTTATGAGTATTTTATTTTATGTGATTTAATTAGTAAATAATAAGTAAAAATTAATAAAAAATAGCAAACATCGTCCAAAATTCTTAAAAATTTGTTTTTGCTGGCTCTAAACATATACAAATGACGTGGTGAGTTTTCGTGAGGAAACTCAAAGGTGCCATTTTCAGGCTCATGGTCCCATGTGTGCCTCAAGCAAGAACACTAACCCTGAGTACCAAGTTTGGGGAGAGGGCTAATACATGCAACCTTTTTATTTGAATTTGAGCGCGAGATCTTGCATGCATGCAACGTAGGGTGGGAGGACCCCCTTGGTGAAGTTTGGTGAATTTTTTATGAGTATTTTATTTTATATGATTAAATTAGCAAATAATAAGTGAAAATTAGTAAAAAAAATAGCAAACATCGTCCAAAATTCCTGAAAAAATTGTTTTTGATGGCTCTAAACCTATACAAATGACATGGTGAGTTTTCGTGAGGAAACTCAAAAGTGCCATTTTCGAGCTCATGGTCCCACGTGTGTCTCAAGCAAGAATAGTAAACCTAATCGAGTACCAAGTTTGGGGAGACAGCTAACGCATACAACCTTTTTATTTGAATTTGAGCGCGAGATCTTGCATGCATGCAACGTGGGGTGGGAGGACCCCCTTGGTGAAGTTTGGTGAATTTTTTATGAGTAATTTATTTTATGTGATTAAATTAGCAAATAATAAGTGAAAATTAGTAAAAATATAGCAAGCATCGTCCAAAATTCCTGAAAAATTGTTTTTGATGGCTCTAAACCTATACAAATGACATGGTGAGTTTTCGTGAGGAAACTCAAAAGTGCCATTTTCGAGCTCATGGTCCCATGTGTGTCTCAAGCAAGAACACTAAACCTAACTGAGTACCAAGTTTGGGGAGAGGGTTAACTCATACAACCTTTTTATTTGAATTTGAGTGTGAGATCTTGCATGCATGGAACGTGGGGTGGGAGGACCCCCTTGGTGAAGTTTGGTGAATTTTTATGAGTAATTTATTTTATGTGATTTAATTAGCAAATAATAAGTGAAAATTAGTAAAAAAATTGCAAGCATCGTCCAAAATTCCTGAAAATTTGTTTTTGATGGCTCTAAACCCATACAAATGACGTGGTGAGTTTTCGTGAGGAAATTCAAAAGTGTCATTTTCGAGCTCATGGTCCCATATGTGTCTCAAGCAAAAACACTAACCCTAAGTACCAAGTTTGGGGAGAGGGCTAATGCATGCAACCTTTTTATTTGAATTTGAGCGCGAGATCTTGCATTCATGCAATGTGGGGTGGGAGGACCCCCTTGGTGAAGTTTGGTGAATTTTTTATGAGTATTTTATGTGATTTAATTAGCAAATAATAAGTGAAAATTAGTAAAAAAATAGCAAGCATCGTCCAAAATTCCTGAAAAATTGTTTTTGATGGCTCTAAACCTATACAAATGACATGGTGAGTTTTCGTGAGGAAACTCAAAAGTGCCATTTTCGAGCTCATGGTCCCATGTGTGTCTCAAGCAAGAACACTAAACCTAACTGAGTACCAAGTTTGGGGAGAGGGCTAACGCATACAACCTTTTATTTGAATTTGAGCGCGAGATCTTGCATGCATGCAACGTGGGGTTGGAGGACCCCCTTGGTGAAGTTTGGTGAATTTTTTATGAGTAATTTATTTGATGTGATTTAATTAGCAAATAATAAGTGAAAATTAGTAAAAAAAATAGCAAGCATCGTCCAAAATTCCTGAAAATTTGTTTTTGATGGCTCTAAACCCATACAAATGATGTGGTGAGTTTTCGTGAGGAAACTCAAAAGTGTCATTTTCGAGCTCATGGTCCCATGTGTGTCTCAAGCAAGAACACTAACCCTAAGTACCAAGTTTGGGGAGAGGGCTAATGCATTCAACCTTTTTATTTGAATTTGAGCGCGAGATCTTGCATTCATCCAACGTGGGGTTGGAGGACCCCCTAGGTGAAGTTTGGTGAATTTTTTATGAGTATTTTATTTTAAGTGATTTAATTAGCAAATAATAAGTGAAAATTAGTAAAAAAATAGCAAACATCGTCCAAAATTCCTGAAAAATTGTTTTTGATGGCTCTAAACCTATACAAATGACATGGTGAGTTTTCGTGAGGAAACTCAAAAGTGCCATTTTCGAGCTCATGGTCCCATGTGTGTCTCAAGCAAGAACACTAAACCTAACTGAGTACCAAGTTTGGGGAGAGGGCTAACTCATACAACCTTTTTATTTGAATTTGAGTGTGAGATCTTGCATGCATGCAACGTGGGGTGGGAGGACCCCCTTGGTGAAGTTTGGTGAATTTTTTATGAATAATTTATTTGATGTGATTTAATTAGCAAATAATAAGTGAAAATTAGTAAAAAAAATAGCAAGCATCGTCCAAAATTCCTGAAAATTTGTTTTTGATGGCTCTAAACCCATACAAATGATGTGGTGAGTTTTCGTGAGGAAACTCAAAAGTGCCATTTTCGAGCTCATGGTCCCATGTGTGTCTCAAGCAAGAACACTAAACCTAACTGAGTACCATGTTTGGGGAGAGGGCTAACGCATACAACCTTTTTATTTGAATTTGAGCGCGAGATCTTGCATGCATGCAACGTGGGGTTGGAGGACCCCCTTGGTGAAGTTTGGTGAATTTTTTATGAGTAATTTATTTGATGTGATTTAATTAGCAAATAATAAGTGAAAATTAGTAAAAAAAATAGCAAGCATCGTCCAAAATTCCTGAAAATTTGTTTTTGATGGCTCTAAACCCATACAAATGATGTGGTGAGTTTTCGTGAGGAAACTCAAAAGTGTCATTTTCGAGCTCATGGTCCCATGTGTGTCTCAAGCAAAAACACTAACCCTAAGTACCAATTTTGGGGAGAGGGCTAATGCATGCAACCTTTTTATTTGAATTTGAGCGCGCGATCTCGCATTCATGCAACGTAGGGTGGGAGGACCCCCTTGGTGAAGTTTGGTGAATTTTTTATGAGTATTTTATTTTATGTGATTTAATTAGCAAATAATAAGTGAAAATTAGTAAAAAATAGCAAACATCGTCCAAAATTCCTGAAAATTTGTTTTTGATGGCTCTAAACCTATACAAATTACGTGGTGAATTTTCCTGAGAAAACTCAAAAGTTCCATTTTCGGGCTCATGGTCCCATGTGTGTCTCAAGCAAGAACACAAACCCTAAGTACCAAGTTTGGGGAGAGGGCTAATGCATGCAACCTTTTTATTTGAATTTGAGCGCGAGATCTTGCATGCATGCAACGTGGGGTGGGAGGACCACTTGGTGAAGTTTGGTGAATTTTTTATGAGTATTTTATTTTATGTGATTTAATTAGCAAATATAAGTGAAAATTAAAAAAAAATTGCAAACATCGTCCAAAATTCCTGAAAATTTGTTTTTGATGGCTTTAAACCTATACAAATGGCGTGGTGAGTTTTCGTGAGGAAACTCAAAATGCCATTTTCGAGCTCATGGTCCCATGTGTCTCAAGCAAGAACACTAACCCTAAGTACCAAGTTTGGGGAGAGGGCTATTGCATGCAACTTTTTTTATGAATTTGAGCGCGAGATCTTGCGTGCATGCAAAGTGGGGTGGGAGGACCCCGTTGGTGAAGTTTGGTGAATTTTTTATGAGTATTTTATTTTATGTGATTTAATTAGCAAATAATAAGTGAAAATTAATAAAAAAATAGTAAACATCATCCAAAGTTTCTGAAAATTTGCATGCTTGCAACGTGGGGTGGGAAGACCCCTTTTTAAAAATTATTTTTTTAAATTAAATATTATATTCAAATTTGTAGCTACTATTTTTACTTATTTTGACTAATAAAATATTGTATAAGATAATAAATTATATCTATTAAAATTATAAAATTATATATAATAAAATATTACATATTATACGTATTTGTGTGTTTATTATACAATATGTAAAATTATAATATATATAATTTTATAATAAAGTTATAAAATTTATAAAATTATAAATTTATATATATTTATAATAACATATGCTCTGATATGTAACATGTATAAAATATATATAATAAATTTTATATATAATAAAACTATATAATTCCATAAAATATAGATTTGTACAAATTGTTAAAATTTTATTTAAATATTTAAAATTTTAAATTTATAATAAAATTGTATGCTTTTATAATAAAATTGTATATTTATAAGAAATATACATATATATATATATACATTACAAAGTTATATATTTTATAAAGTTATATATATTATATATTTATATATAATTTTTATATTTTATAAATTTTATAATAAAATTATATATATTATATAATAGTAAACTTGGTTGCGTTCAGCAACTTTTATGAAGCACGCTTTTTTTTTTAACATTGTATTTTTTTTTTTTGTATTTTGTGCCTGGTGGAGTGTGTCTTGCTTGTCTGTACGTGATAGGACTAAACAGCAATAAGTGATTCTTATTATTTTTTAAATATTACAATTCAATAGCCGCTCAAACCTTTCATCCTAGGTGAAAGCAAGGATGTAATTTACATCCCTATCATTAGGGATGTATAATAGTCTCCGTCGTGATTTAGAGTCTGTATATTTATGCTTGTTTCCTTTCTCATTGATAGGTAAAGCTAAGGAGTGGTTGAAGTCACACCCAAATCAAAGTCTGAATAATTGGGAAGTGGTTGAAGACAAATTTTTGAGAAGATTTTTCCCACCATGAAAATATATACAAGCCAAATCAGACATCTTCACATTCAGGCAAGGAGCAGATGAACCATTATGTGAAGCCTGAGAGAGATACAAATCTTTGCTGCGCAAATGTCCTAATCATGGCTATGATGACATTGCTCAACTCAACATTTTCTACAATGGACTCAAGCCAGATTCCAAATCTTTCATAGATGTCACAGCAGGAGGAACTATCTTATTAGTGGATGCAGAGCGAGCAATCTCAATCATTGACACCTTTGCTCAGAATGATCAACAAGCCCGGTGTGGAAGACAACCACCTCAAATACAGAAGAAGGGAATGTTGGAACTTAATACTAGTAATTCCATTCTAGCAGACAATAAGCATATCAAGAGACAGATAGAGGCACTCACTGAAACATTAAAAGCACTCCCTCAACAACTTAAGGCTATCCAATCTCAACCAATTCAAGCTTAACCATTGATATGTGACTTTTGTGGAGGAGACCATCCCAATGGTCAATGCTCTTTCCAAGAAACTCAAGTAGAGCAAGTCAATTTCATGGGTAACCAGGGGGGGCAAGGTAATTTCTCCAACAATAACAACCAGTACTCTCAAGGATGGAGAAACAACCAAAACAACTCTGGTTGGGGGCAGAATGGTGGAAATAGGCAGACACCTTATCATCAGCAGCAACCGACTACGCATGACAGACTAAGTAGGTTGGAAAAGAAGATTGATACCTTCTTACAAGGATTCGATGGATTCAGGAAGAACACATAAGCATCAATCAAAGCATTAGAAAGTCAAGTGGGCCAGTTAGCAAAAGAGATGGCAAAACACAAGAATTGCCACTTCACAGCAAACACTCAGACCAATCCAAAGGAGCACTGCAACTTGATTGCTACTGATGGCATCAAGTCAGAGGAAAGCGATATAGAAGAAAACATCACCTTTGAAGAGCAAGTGACCACAAAAGAGATTGTCTAGAAGAATGTTCAACAAGAGGAAAAGCCAGAGGCAGTGCAAGAAGAAAAGGAAGAACCGGAAGAGGTCTACATTACAGGTAAGTCACTTGACCCAGGTAAGTTCACATTACCCCTCTCTATTGGAAATTTACCTGATACTCATGCTTTATTGGATCTTGGAGTGAGCATCAATTTGATGCCGCTATCGTATTTTAACAAGCTGGGTATTTTGAAGGTCAAGCCTGCTAATGTGAAGTTACTCCTTGCAAATAAATCCACTCAAAGCCCTTATGGGATAATTGAATACTTACCAATCAAAGTGGATAAGTTTGTATATGTTGTTGACTTCTACATTGCAGAGATGGAAGAGGAGGATACTGATGTCCCCCTAATTTAGGAAGACCCTTCATGAAAGCTGCGAAGGCAATAGTGGATGTTGATTGGGGAAAATATCAATTAAGTTCTAAAGATGAGAGCATTGTGTTTCACATTGACCAAGGAATCCCCAAAGTGCAGAAAACTCCTGAAAAAGTAAGAATAGATCCTACTGATGGGATCTATCAATTTCAATCAAAGCTGCCAAAGGTAAGAAAGAAAGAAGCTCCTCCAGATAATGTGGAGCAAAAGAAGAAAAAGGTTTCTGAATTTCTGAGGAAACCAAGGATGAGAGTAAAGCAGCCAGAGTCAATCATGGAGTTCAGATTTAAAAAGAGAAAAAGAGCAGCATCAGAGGAAGAAATGAGTGAAGACAGTGATGATGAGAAACTAAGAAAGTGGCATGGAGGATGGGAATTGAAAGGAAGAACAGGAACAGAGTCAACCATCATCCTCCAATTGAGGCCACCATAAATTTCTATGTAACCAGGCTTCGAGCTATCAGACGTTAAACAAGCGCTTCCTGGGAGGCAACCCAACATTTTTTTGTTTTGTTTTAATTTTTCTTTTTCTTTGATTTTTGATTTTTATTTTTTGTGTTAGAGTCAATACCTGTGTAGAATAAGAAATTAAAATGGAATTGGATTGATTTTAATAAGAGAAGGATGAGAAACAGTTAAAGTTAGGAAGAAGCAGAAAACAGAAAATAGAATTTCAATTCTGTTTTCTACGCTTCACTTGCGCTAAGCGCAGGTGAAGCGCATATTTGATAATTAGCCTCTATTTTCTGCACTTCACTTGCGCTCAGCGCAGGTGAAGCGCAGAATTATCAAATTTTGTCTCTGTTTTATGTGCTTCACCTACGCTAAGCGTAGGTGAAGCGAAGTGGGTCGCTTCGGATTCTAGGAAGCACACGCTGCACTTTCGCTGAGCGCAAGTGAAACACAAATGCACGCTTCAGAATTTATTTGAAATTCTGGAGCGAGGGAATGTCATTTCAACCTTCCCTCCACTTCTAACTTGCATTTTCTCTAAGAATCCATCCTTTCCTTCGACCTTTTCACTTCTAAATCCTCTTCCTTTCAAATTTTTAAAGCTACACCAGGTATGTTTTTATAGTTTTAGTTAGTTTGCATCGATTAAAATTTTCAGTTTTTCATTTATTTGAGCAAAACCTTAGGATAGAAAACTTAGGCTCTTAAGACCCTTTAGATTAGGAAAAATTTGTCAATAGTCTTTGTTTGTTACTGTGGTATGCTTATTGGTGTATTTTCATATGTTTAGGTGGTACATTTTGAAATGCTCAATGAATTTTTGCAAGTTATTCGGTTTGGTGCATGTACGACCAGTTTGTTCCATAATTTTTGCATGACCATGCATGAATGAATGTGCCCTTTTACATGTTGCTGAATACATGATTTTTGAGCTTAATATTTGTTACCAAATTTTTGCCCTGTTTAGAAATTAATTAGGACTTGCTTTAATTGATCACTTTAGCATGCTCTTAATAAATTAATTAATTGGCATTGGGTAACTTTAAAATCAAGATTTTTTGTGCAAATGCTTGATTGGTTGATCGCTCTGATTCTTGAATTAAATTGGCCACTTATTTATTAATTATGAGTAACCTATTATTATTTGCATAGAAATAATCTTGGTTTAAAATTGTTGCAGATGGCTCGCACCAAATTTAGTAAGGGAGAAGGCACCTCCAGTAGAGGCAAGGGGGGTGCCAAGAGAGCTAGAGAGGCACCCCAAGAGGACCCTGAGTTTGATGGTCACAGATTCAAGGATGCTAAGTTCTCAGAAGCTTACAGTTCACTGATGGACTGTAACATCATCAAAGAGAGGCCAGTTCATTGAAGCCTGGCGAATATGAGGAATTCAGAGCTGAGATACACATGAGGAACTGGGTCCGCCTCAGCCGCCCATACACACACTTTGACCCTGACATTGTTAGGAAGTTTTATGCCAATGCCATCGGAGATCATGGCATTGATGTAAGGCGGCAATCTTTTTTCTGAGGGTGGGTAATTCCTTATGATCATAACGCGATCAATGCACTTTTACTGTTCCCAGGGCCCGAGGACAGACGACTCATGGAGTGTCAGTACCATGAGCGTATGCGAGCTGTAGGGATCTATGGGAATGACCCCCTAGATACTCAGATCGCAGAGAGCCTATGCCTACGGGGACGTTCCTTCGAGAGGAATGTTTAAGGACATGCTGCTCGCATTTATAGGCGAGCCACGAGGGACATCGTGCGAATGTGGACAGTGTTGGTGTTGGCTAACATCCAGCCAACCAACCATGTATCAGACGTCACCATGCCAGTAGCCCACCTCCTTTACAGCATCATCACTGGCGCAGATATAGATATTGTCAGTATCATCGCACAGAAGATAATAGACTTTGTATCTTATGTGGGGCGCCGCAGCGCCAACTCCAGGACCAGTTTGGACTTTCCTTCACTTATCACGGCTCTCTGCAGTTCTAGGGGTGTTGAGGTGTTCCCTTCGATACGCATCTTGAACCCCATGACCAAAGGTTATATAGAGGACAACTGCATCCCGGAGGAGGATGAGGAGGAGGAGAATGAGCAGCAGTAGCAGAAGGCCCCACCACCACCACCACCACCAGCAGCAGCAGACATGCAGACTCCAGTCTGGGCTCAGCAGATCCTTGCCCAGAATACACATATGATAGCCCAGATGTCCACTCTCCACCGAGCAGCAATACATTTCCAGCATATGCATTATCAGGCTCGCTCGGACTTGTACCCAGGCATGCACCCTGATCAGTTTAGAGCTTATTTATAGTGGCCTGGGGACATGCCTATTCTTCCAGGGGAGGGTGGAACAACTGGAGATGGAGCAGTTCACATGGATCAAGAGGACTGATTTTTTATTTGGTGCTTTTCTTTTCTTTTTCTTTTTTATTTTCTTTTATTTTTCTTTATTTCTCTTTTTATATTCTGGATATGTACTGTATATATACTCCACTGATACATCATTTTGTTATGCAGTGCATTTTCAGTATTTTCTTTCTTTTAGGATTTTTAGGATTTTTAAAATTTTAAGATTTTAGGAATTAAGGATTTAAGGAAAATTTTTCAAAATTCTCTAAAATTAGGTAGTTTAACTAACCAGATTAGGAAAGAAGAAATGGTTTTGTGATTTAATTCCATAATTAGTTAGGATTAGGATATTTCTCAGGAGAACCTATCAGGAATGTTAATTAAAATCAGTAAGTACTTTATCAAGGAATTTAGCCAAAAAGCCGGTGAGTTGAGAGCCCAAACACTTAAATTGAGAGTTTTCACCGCTGCTTGTCAATTGTTATTGATTGAGTTTTTGGATTTTATTCTGCATGTGGAAAATATGGAAGTGATAAAGACAATTTTTGTTGATTATATTATTTGCTCAGTGCCAAAAAGCAAACCCTTGTTAAAAATTTTCCAATTTTGTTGGTAACCCATTTGAGCTTTAATGTTTCTTCTTATGCACCCCAGCTTTAATTGATGATTATATCATGTCCCTTACACACTTGGGATAGAGAGCAAGGTGTAACTTGAAATAATGGGAAGAAAAGGTTGGTGAATTGAAAGTCAAGAAATATAAAGGGCAGGCACAAGAGAGCAAAAAGAAGATCACTCCCTCAAAAATCAAAAAGAAAAAGTGAATTAATTGAATAAGTTGGGGGGAGTGCATCTTCAAACAAAGAAAGAGGCCAGCCAAAGTAAGACAAATCAAGAATGAGATGGAGAATGGAGAGAAGTTCCAAATTCAAAAAAAAAAATCAAAAGTTGCTCTCTATTCTAAGTGTTCTTTGCTTATCCAGAAAAACCATGATTTCTTGATAGCCCAGCCTCATTACAACCAAGAAAAGACCTTTTGATCCATATTGACCATGTGCATGTTTAGAAACTAGAAACGACTATCAATTTTAGTTGTTCAACTGTGGTGGAAGAATTGAGGGAAACACTTACCGGTGAGCATGAGAGAATTCCTTGGTTTATCATTTATTGCTTTAATTGCTATTTCTGAGAAAGTTTGACTGATTTGTTTTATCCTATTCTGTTTGATGATTGGTGACATCTCTTAATTATGATTTTTTCTGATATTTGGAAAGTGATTTCTGCCTAACAAAGAGATGATGAAAATTTATCCTTATGTCTGTTAATGAGAATTGTATAGGGGGGTTGAATTAATTCTTGATTGCAAAAGGAGTTCTTGCTTGAGGTCAAGCAAGAAGTTAAGTTGGAGGGTATTTGATAAGTGCAAATTATATGATCGAGGCCGTACTCAATCAAATAGAAAGAATTAAAGCGCAGTGAGGGTTGGTTAACCCAAAGTCGTTTCCCAAAGAATCCAATTACAAACTCAGAATTTCAAATTCAAAACAACACACACACACAAGGGGATTTTGATTGTTGTTCATTCTATTTTCTAAATTTTCAAACTGAATTTAAATTTGCAGAAAGCAATTCAAGAAAAACGGATTGGTTCTCTACCTCATTCACAAATTGGATCTATCATTGGTTCATACAAAATTCCTCAAATCCTTGACAGAATCAAATTCGGATTAAGCATCCTCATTAATTTTCACACTAGAATTAAGAAAACTAGCATGAATCCTAATTTCTAATCCTTGGAATTAAGCAAACCTAGGATTCATTTCAGATTAAGAAACCTAAAATGTGAGTTAGATTCAGATTAGAATTCGAATTCCATAAAGCATGCAACTCAATTTCAAATTCAAACCTAAACATCAAGAAACTAGGAGAAGGAAAATTCATGAATCTGTCCAAGAAATCAAGAGATGAAAAACGAAATTAGAACCTCAATTTCCTTTGTGAATTCAGTAGAGAAACAATCCTTGAAGCTTAGCCTTCCATTTCCATGGAGGAGAAATTCGAAAATTGAAGAAGAGGAAGAAGAAGAGCCAAAACCGAAATTGGAGGAAGAGAGAAAAAGAGAGGGAAAGTGAAGTCTTTTTTCTAAAATCTGAAAAATGAATGAAAAGTGTTCAAACCACACAGCAACACACCTATTTATAGAGCCTAAATCATTAACAAACTGATTAGGCCTTAATTTGGCCGAAATTAATTAAAACAGGCCCACAAACTAATTACAAAACTAATCAAATTCGGACTTGTGACAGATAGCAACAGTAGGCGATTTTGAAACAGAAACTGCTCCTAATTGCTTCATGGGAATATGGTCATATAGCATATCAAATTAAAGCCCCGGAATTTAGCTTTCCAATGCCACTGGAATTACTCAAATCGGACACCTGCAGCTCCAGATATCATCAAAACAAGACAGGTAGGTCAGTAGGCTTAAAAATCCGAATTTAAACAACATTTACAGTTAAAGCCCAATTAAGCCCAATTTAGTAAATTCCAATTAAAATAGTGGATTTAATCACAATTAGAGCCCAAGAAAGCTAAGATTAATTATGCAAAGTGTGAATAAAAATGTGATCATCAATCATTATGCATTTAGACTTGTACTAAATAATGTATGTGCTGCAAAGTTATCCTGAATGTATTTACATATATTCTTTTATTAAGCTAAGATAAGTTTTCACTATGTAAAGGAATTAGAATTATTGATAAACTTCATGTTGATTTGTAATCTGTGTTGCATCTCATATGATTGCCTCCCCACACTGTTTGTTGCATGCTTTGCTCACTGAGACTGTAGTCTCACCCCACGTTTCGGGGATATATCCTAATTGTGCAGGGTGTTCCAGCTTCATGTGCAGGAGAGGAAAAGAGCCTTTGGAGTGGAATCACACTCCTAATGGTTAGATAGGGACTTTTAAAATATAAATATTTGTAATTGTTAGTTAACGATGCAATGTTGTAAAACTTTAGTTTGGCCATGGAGGCTTGATTGTTGTTGAAATTATGTTATGTCATTATAAACTGTATTGGTGGTTTTCCTGGATTTCGGGTTAAGTTTGAAAATTGGGAAATGTCCAATTTTTAGGTGAGATTCTGTTGGATTTCTGGTTGGAGTTTTATGAACCATAACACTCCAAAGTGTAGGTTCGTTCCTTAGGGTTTAATTAAGATTTTGTATTGAGAATTATGACGTTTGAATTTTGTGGAAGCCTAAGCAAACGTTGGATTGCTTAAGTTTTTATGTGATTTGTATGTCGATATCGAAAATGGCGCGGAATAATTTCAGAAAATCAGGATAGTGTTTCCAACGGACATTATTCTTGAATTAAGAAATTAGGACGTTACACCTTGCCACACTTGGCACAGGTTGGGGTTGGTTGTGAGGATTGTTGGATGACTTGCTTGCCTTGACACTTGGGTCAGATGTTCTTTTGTTGGTGTGTATCATCAACCTTCATCTTGCCATCAATCCATTTCTTCATTGTCGGCTTGGACCCCTCTTCTATTGCACCCTTCTCAATAATCAAACACTTGTTAACTAGGGCGGAGAAATCCTTGATTTCCAAGGCACCTACAATCTTCTTAATTTCTGGCTTGAGGCCCACCTCTAGGTGAGAACATTTCCAACCCTCATTAGGATTGGCTTGCCACAAACTGGAGTACTTGGAGAGCTCCTTAAACTTTGCCATATATTGGCCCACAAAGATGTTTCACTGCTTGATCTGAAGGAAGTCAGTTTCCTTCACCTTCCTCACAGTAGCCGGGAAGTACTTCTCATGGAACACCACTTGGAATACATTCCAAGAAAGTGGAGCCCCTAGCAAGATAGAAGTTGTGGTTGAGTGGGAGAGGCCTAAGACCATAACCGAGGTTAGAAGTTTTCTAGGACTAGACGGGTACTACAAGAGGTTTATCAAGGGATTTTCCCAACTAGTTTTTCCCCTCACTCGGCTGACTCATAAGGGACACTCTTTCGTGTGGGATAAGATGTGTGAGAAGAGTTTTGCGAAACACAAGGAGAGGTTGACCACCGACCTGGTACTGGTGTTGTCGGATCTTACCAAGACCTTTGAGGTTTATAGTTATGCATCTGGTAAGGGTCTAGGTTGTGTGTTAAAGCAGGAGAAGAGGGTAGTAGCCTATGCCTTTAGGCAGCTTAGATCACATGAGGAAAACTACCCTACCCATGACCTAGAGTTACCGACTGTGATTTTTGCCCTCAAAATTTGGAGGCATTACTTGTATAGGGGTGAGATTTGAAGTGTTTAGCGACCATAAGAGCCTTACGTACTTCTTTGATCAAAAGGAGCTAAACATAAGGCAGAGGAGGTGGATGGAGTTTTTGAAGGATTATGATTTTCAGTTGAGGTATCACCCAGGCAAGGCTAATGTGGTGGCTCATGCCCTAAGTAGGAAATTTCTCTGCATGTATCATCCAAGATGGTGCATGAGTTGGAATTGTTGGAGGAGTTTAGGAACTAGAGCCTAGATGTCAGAGTTGGGAAAGAGAGTTTGAGGCTGAATTGAATAGAGGTAACCAGTGAGCTTAGAGCCCATATTAGGGAAGCCCAGGGAGGGACAACCAGGGTTTTCTGAGTCTAGTGATGGGATGATTATCTTCCAAGGGAGAGTCTGTGTTCCTAAGGGGGGTAGTCTGTGTTAGCATATTTTGGAAGAGGCCCATAGGAGCAAGTTCACGGTACATCCTGGTACTACCAAGATGTATCAGGACTTGAAGAAGATGTTTTGGTGGATGTCATGAAGGATGAGGTAGTAGAGTTTGTTTCTAGGTTCCTAGTGTGTCAACAAGTCAATAAAGAGCACCAGAAACCTTTAGGAACCCTTCAGCCTTTAGAGATCCCTGAGTGGAAATGGGAGGGGATAGTTATGGATTTTGTGATGGGACTACCTAGGGTCCCAACAGGGTATGACGCCATTTGGGTCATTATGGATCGGCTGACCAAGTCGGCCCATTTCCTACCTATTAGGGTCACCTATTCCCTGAGCAGATTAGTAGACATATATATCAAGGAGATTGTAAAACTCCATGGTATACCCTCTAACATAGTTTCAGATAGAGATCCTAGGTCCACCTCTAGGTTTTGGAATGCACTTCACCAGGCCTTCGGGACCAAACTGAAGTTTAGTACCGCATACAATCATCAGACTGACAGTCAGTCAGACAGAACCATCCAGACCCTAGAGGACATCCTTAGAGCTTGTGTGTTAGAGGAGAAAGGTGATTAGGATAGGTACCTACCACTTTGTTTATCCCTTAATTTGGTTAAACAAATGTATCTCTTAATCGGTCTAGGGAACTGATACGGATCCTTTTAGTGGGTTCTTTTTAAGTGTTATGGTTGATTTTATTACGCGTAAAAGTGGATAAAAGGGAAAAACGTAGAATTAGATGAAGAAGAATGTGTTTGGAACTTGATTTAAATTAAACTACTGAAAGCATAGAGTACATTACAATGGCTTAACACATGATAAGTACACAGCAGAAACATAAAGTAAAATACAGGGAAGATAAAGGTTGGTCTGCAGTTCCTACTTGCTCTCTACAATGAGGTTGCCTTGATCTCTCAATGGATGTTGTGGTTTATGTATGCTTGATTTTAGTTTGCAGACATGAATCTTTCGCACTCATCCTATTTATAAGAAATACTCATAACTGTTGTTGGAACTACCCTTAACTGCTTATGGTACCCTCTCAGGCTGATTCATCAATAAAACTTCCACGTTCCTACGTCCTCTGAAGTGTTGGAGGACAAAACCAACTCATAACTGCTTTTCTGACGTGGGTGGAGGCCCACTGCTGACTGGCTTCGAATGTGGCTTCCTTGGAGCTTCCCTTCGAATACTGATGATCATCTTCGAGTCTTAGTTCTTCGAGCTACAAGCCACCACTTCGAGACACAATACTCATTTGGCTTTAAATTCGAGATCAACATACTTCTGGCCTCTCTTTGAGCCCTTGACTGTATGCCCACGTCTTCTCTCAGACTTAGCATAATTTTCTTATTTTAAATCAACAGATGCCCCCCAAAAATGCTTGGTTCGAACGGATTGTGAGGACCTAGTATTTTACTTTGCCTTGCCTCGCCTCATGGTATTAAAGTAATTGGCCACATGCACGTTACCCACAACCTTAAACTCCTAAACTCCATGATTAACATATTTGTTATATGACTTAATTAAGTGGGTTTAAGACTCTAATTGCGAAACCTTTGGGTTTCTCAGCCTTGTTGTGTAGTGGGGTTTAAAAGGGTGACTTCTCTCCTTTCTCTTCACTTTGTCTTCTTCACCATGATTTCCTCCTCTTTCTCTACTTTCTTGCTTCCTCCTTTATTACTGAGACTTTCTCTGTCACGTCTACCTTTCATCTTTAATCCTTCTCAAGTGATCAATACAGGGTGGTCTGCCCTACTCCCTTAGCTACTGAGAACAGTGAGCTCATCGTCAGAGATGATGCCACCTTTGTTCCTGAACTAGAGGCCACTGACGAGAATGTTGAAGCCTAGAAGAAGGCTCTTTTGATTCCCTTCAATGCTTATGGCCTGTGCATGGTGTTCCTGGTACCTTATGAGTTTCCCCCCAAAACCTTCCAGTTAAAGACTTCCACGCTACCTATCATTCTAAAACGTTTTTGGCATTTGATGGTCGTATTCTATTGGATTTTCCAAAGAACCTATTTTGAATCATTCCACTGGTTGACAAGAAGACTTATCTGCCCTGGCTCGAGAAGGACCAAGCCAAGAAGGGGGAATTCTGGAAGCAATTAGTTATCTTTGACCTTATACAATTTTCTCATCATTCCCTTGACTTCTATGCAACTGACCTCATTTTTGCTTCCCTTTATTTCTAGGATCGAGGCACTTGCTCCTTTTTCCTTCCTTATGTGATGGTCACTCAAACACTTTTGTATCTGGTCATCATCACTGACCTTAAGCCTTATGGGGAGACTTACCTACCTACTATTGAACCCAAGACCCCTCTCAAGTCAAATGCTGAAAATCTTACCTATAGGTCCTTTATTTCGAATAACAATAACAAAGAGACCTCAGAGGTCTTTGGTAACGAGCACATAGCCTTTCTTTGGTTATGGCTCTCTTCTTTTGTTTTCTGCTTAAGGAAAATCCTATGTCCTCGAAGCTTGATCCCCTTGGCCACCTGTTTGCACGAGGGGAGAAGAATAAACTTGGCTAAGTTATTACTTGGCCATCTTCACCTTTGCCTTTCTGATATCATTGGTCAGTTTAGCTAGCCAAAACCCTTGGGTGGTTTTTATGGCCCTCTTTGGTTTCTGGATCTTTGGCTTTGATCCATTTTTCAAACAAGCACTATGCCAATTTTAGGGTATTAGAGCATTGTCTTTAGGGCGCTCCCGTGTTGATTAGCGTCTAAAACAATGGTTTTAAAACCAGGGCGATTAAAATTTGGGCAGGACCGCCCTTATAAGTAAAATAGAGGGCGCTCCATCTGCGCGCCCTTGTTATCAATATTATTTTTTTTACATACACTTCTGTTGAGGGCGCTCCCAGGAGCGCCCTCCATTATTTTTTTTTTCTTTTTGCAGGGCGTTCCCAGCGTATTTGTTTTTTGGTTTAATTCTGATGAAAGAAGGGCGCTCCATGGAGCGCCCTCTAATAATATTAATTTTTTTTAATGTCTGGAAATAAGGACGCTCCCAGGGAGCGCCCTCCATGAATATTAATATTTTATTCTCTTTGCTATTTTTTTTTTCTCTGTTATAGAGGGAGCTCCATGGACTGCCCTCTTTTCTGATTAAATTTATGAAAACTGTTTTTTGCAGCAGAAATTAATGAACCCTTTGCTCCATTCTCTCTCGCGTTCTCACACTGTGTCTCTCTCTCTCTAAACCCTTCCATTCTCCTTCATCTTCAAGCTTATATGTTCCCTTCGTCAAACTCCACGACCGTCCTCCTCCTCCGTTCCTTCCGTCGTTCGTCTCCCTCCGTCTTCCTCAAGCTCGTTCGTCTCCCTCCGTCAAGTGCACGGTCTTCCTTCACCGTGAACAACTCCTCTCCTTCTCCGCCGTCACCTCTCCTCCTCCGCCGCAAGTCCTCCTTCCCTCACCGTGAGTAAGTGCGTAGAAGTGAGCAAGCTTCCCTCACCGTCCTCAACCTACCATTCCGGCGCGGAGTGTCTCACTTCCTCCTTCCCTTCCGGCGCGGCGGCTTCCCTTCCCCACACTCTCCATTTCGCGGCCACTAAGGGTAAGGAAAACCCAACCCTACAAATATTTTTGCTTCTACACCTTTTTTTCTTGCTTGTGCACCCTTTTTTCTGCACCCACTGTTTTGCTATCTGCACCCACTGTTTTGCTATCTGCACTATGATTGTGTTAGTAAGTTTAAATAACATTGAAATTTGTATATGAAAATTAATTATGTGTACATATTATTATTGAACACTTTTCGAAGAAATTGTTGTTGGTTGGAGTTAAAAATGTGTTTTATAAATTTGAGAATGTTAAATAAATGAAGTACATACTACAATTGCATTTAGTAATGTTATATAAACATATATTACTCATATTGATCTCTTTTGGACTGGTAGCTGGTGGTTTAGAGTTAAAATTGTTTTTCCTTAATTATGGGAATGTTAAAGAAATAGATGAAATGCTGCTCAAATTTTTAGGACTATTAATTTTTTTAACTAGTAAATTTTATGACTTAGACTTTTTTTTTCAGGTATTGTTTCCTAACTGGTTATAATTCAACACTGCTTATTGGTGATTGACTTTAATCAGATATATCCTTTATCATATTATCCTTTTTCTTTCAACTATAATTATTTGGTTATTTGTATGTACATGCATTAACCTTAGTTTCCTATTTAAGAAGAAATTGTATATTATGACTGACATAATATACAATTTATTCTTAAATTGTCCATGTTTGGACAGTCTAGATTTGTAAATTCGTATTAAATATATTACTTTATGATTTGTATGTTTTTGGTCTATGATTCATTTAAGTATGTTTTTCCTCTTGTTCTCTGAGTTCATGCATATATAATCTATGTGAAATAAAACTCATAGGTTATGTTGTGTGTGCTTGGAGAACCAAGGGGAAATGCTGCTGAAATTTTCATAGACTAGGAACAATAGTCATAAAATAATATGATACGAATTTGACAAATCTAGATAGGATAGGAACCTCAACCTTTGTTAGTTAGTATGTTATAGGTGTTAATTAAGCATGTAGTTAGTCATTATATCTAAAGAATGTCATATATACTTTTCGAGTTAATTATAAATGATTTCATGTTATGTTGATAGAATATGTATCGTTCTTGGATGTTTGCAAACCGTTTGACAAATGAGTATGAGGAAGGAGTGAAGATGTTTATAAAGTTTGCCATTGACCATGCAACAAATCCTAGCAGAATTGTGTGTCCTTGTACGAAATGTTTTTGTTCTAAGCGAGTTAGTGAATCAGAGTTGAGGAACCATCTTTTCTGTTTTGGAATTGATCAGAGTTACACATGTTGGACATTTCATGGTGAGATTAGGAGTGAACATAGTGTTATGGGAGAGAATAATATCAATGTTGAACCAAGTGATGATGACTTTGGGACTGGGTGGGAGGATTGTGACAGAATTGATGAGATTCGAAAGGTTGTTGAAGAGGACCTCAGAGATTGTCCCCAAATGTTTGATACCCTAGCTAGTGATGCTGAGAAGCCACTGTACAACGGGTGCACCAAGTACACTAGGTTGTCAGTTGTGTTGAAGTTGTATAATTTAAAAGCAACAAATGGATGGTCTGACAAGAGTTTCACAGAGTTACTCACATTGTTGAAGGAGATGTTACCGGAGGACAATGTGCTACCTAACAGAACTTATGAGGCAAAGAAGATGTTATGTTCTATTGGGATGAGCTATGAGAAGATACATGTTTGTCCCAATGATTGCATTTTGTTCAGAAATAAGAATGCATCATTAAGTGTATGTCCTAAATGCAATATGCCTCGTTATAAGAAAGAAACTACACTAGCAAAGGTGGTTTGGTATTTTCCCATAATACCAAGGTTTCGAAGGATGTATCGTAGTGTCATTGATGCAAAGAACTTAACTTGGCATGCAAATGAGCGAATCAAGGATGGCATGTTGAGACATCCCGCTGATTCTCCGCAGTGGAGGAGGATAGATGATGAGTACCCATCTTTTGGCTATGAAGCAAGAAATCTTCACCTTGCATTATTAACAAATATGGAATGAATCCGCATGGTGTCCAATCTAGTACTCATAGCACATGGCCGCTGGTATTGATAATATATAATCTACCTCCATGGCTTTGTATGAAGCGCAAATACATGCTGTTATCTATGTTGATATCGGGACCAAGACAACCGGGTAATGATATAGATGTGTACTTGGAACCATTGATTGAAGACTTGAAGCTATTGTGTGATACTGGAGTAGATGTCTATGATGCCTACAAAGAAGAATCTTTTCAGTTGAGGGCGATGCTGTTTGAAACGATTAATGATTTCCCGGCCTATGGTAATTTGTCTGGCTATAGTGTAAATGGTCAGTGTGCATGTCCTGTTTGTGATGAAAATACTTCTTGGATGCGCTTGACTCATTGTAAGAAGAATGTATTCCTGGGTCATTGTAAGTTTTCGCCTTTATCCCATCGTTATAGGGGATGGAAGAAATCATTCAATGGCAACACCGAAGAGGGTAGGCCTCCTTCTCCATTGACGGGTGAGGAGTTGTGGGAAAAGTTGGGTAACTTGACCAACAATTTTGGCAAACCTTTTGTCGGACAACTCGTTACTGGAGGGTGGAAAAAGAACTCATTACCGCATTTGATGTTGAAGAATGCCATAAAAGATATATTCTTATGTTGGCTGGTAAAAGACATAGAGCTTTTAGGTCAACATTATCCACCCATTTTCTATTTGATGAAAATGGTGATCTCATCCCACATCCTCCTAAGAGATATGAGGAGGTAATCTCATAGGAGCAATGGGATTATTTTGTTGCCCTACGGTCACAAGAACATTTCAAGGTACTATATTCCAGGAAATAAGTGAAAAATACAAGGCTAGAGCTTCTAATCCTCAATACACATATAGAGGTTCACGTATGGGTTATGCCAGACTTGAGCAACAACTGGTAATTATTGTCGTTAACATAAAATCCCAATTTAGTACTTTTTAGTATTGATTGTGTCTCAATAATACTTTACAGTTAGAACAAGCGGGAGATGGAACATCTGAACTTTGAAGACATATGTTGTGGAAAGCCGCTAGGATTAACAAGAAAAAAGATGCGAACAATGAAGGATTCGAAGAGGTCTTCACACAATGTGTAAGTATATAGTTACTATTATTGTGTGTTAAATTTCATGTATTTATTGATCGTGGAGTTTATACTTTTGCCCTTGTCTTATTAGGAGGAAATATTGTCTCAAGCTGATGAGAGTGGTACCTCTGATGATAGAAAAGTTCTTGACCAAGTTCTGAAGAAGGATGTGTATAGGGGACGTGTTCGGGGTATGGGCTTTGGTGTATATCCCTGACAATATTATAATGCTCCTAAACCCCAACCAAATGTAGTCTCTGAAGACTATCAAGACATCATTGCGGAAATGAGGGAAATGAAAGCCGGATACTTGGACATGAAACAACAACTTGATGAAACAAAAACAAAGCTTGACGAAGTTAGGAGAGAACGAAGCTTCAGAGATTCTACCTCTATTACTAGACCTGGCTTGCCTGAGGTATTTTTTACTTCTTAAAAGTTATGTTTTTTTGGCACTAGTTATCCATAAACATCTTTACTTGTGTTAATTGTATAGGGTCTATTTCAATTTATACTGTACTTGGGAGACTCAGTGTTACGAGTAGTGGGTAAGGGACAAGCATGGAATCTCCCAGGGCAGGATCTACACAATTCCCCACTTCCATCCAACTCAATGAAGGTGATGGTTCAAATTGCTATTGAACCCCATGCCGCGCTTCCATGGCCTGACGCTTACGGGGAATTGAGCACTGTTGGTGATGCATTGGGCTATTTCGTCGCATGGCCATGTTCACATATTGGATTGGATGCATTGGTATGTCTGTATTTTATTTGTGCAAAAAGTTAATTTTTATTATTTCAACTATAAATATTAATTATTCAAATTTTGGAATTTCTAGACTCCACAATCTTCCGCAGCGGGACCGCATGCGGCGACAACTCGTTATTCACAACACTCAACTATGCGGAAGTCTCCCGTTCGTGAATGCCCTACAGAGGTGGTGACTTCAATGCCTGCACCTACCAGAACATCGTTGCAAACATTGGATATGTACTACTCTGAAAAGATGCAAGTAAATGGTGATGTGATTAGTTGTACGATAGGTGCATGCATTGTTACTCCTGATGAAATGACTGCATGGATTGATCCCAATTGTATTCATTCGGTTTTGTACTGTGAGTGGTTGGATGGCACTGTGATTGATATCGATTGGAGGTAATTTCAATTCAAAGCATCTCATAGTTTGTTTATCTCATTTTTTTGCTTGCTTTGACATTATCTACATTTTTTTGTATAGTTATTTATATCATTCAGTCTTAGCTCCATCTTCCTGCACGAATCAATATGTTTTAATATCTCCACAACGCACCACAACATTCAATGTGAATGACAAGCAACATAAGTTGGTGGGAGATGTGTTGTACAATAGACGTGGGCAAGACAAATTGTTCCTGGTTCCATACAATCATGTCGGATATGTGTAGTATATGTTTATGTCTCAATATTCTTGCTTTTAAAAACTATATATTTGACATATCTTACATTGTGGTTGTAGGCAACATTGGGTTCTTCTTGCATTGAGTCTTAAGGATTTTGGCCACGTTAACTTTTTGGACTCTTCAATGACTGATAAGTAAGTATTCCATGTCCAAATAACTTATACTATCACACTTACATTGTTAAGAGCTCTTATACAATTTATTTGTCATATTGGTTTAGATCATTTAAAGAATATAGAAAGTTGAGCGATTTCCCGCAATCAAGGAATATGATTATTCCTGATCCCAAATGGTATCGCATTAAGGTAATATATTTCAGATTTGGACATTGTGTTTCTTCATAACTAAGCGCATAAGTGTTTTTGATTTTAAATTAATTATACTTGTAGTGTCCAACCCAAACAAATAATAACGACTGTGGGCTCTTTTTAATGCGTTTTATGAAGGAGATCATTGATCAAAACAAAATAACAATACCTAAAGAGGTAATTATAACTTGTGATAGCAATTAAGTTTTTTTAACCCTCATTTACTAGTTTACTTATTGAAATCAATTTTTGCCTTTTACAGTACTTTGCTCAGTACCGAAGCTCAACTTACACAATGGAGCAACTTGATGAGGTTCGAGAAGAATGGGCAAAACATGTAGTAACCACTTGTTTATAATTGATTTGTACATTATGAGGGTAAGTAAACATGTACATAATGTAAAAATGTTGAACAAAGTTGTATATTAATGACAAGTTATGTAAATTGTGTACCTTTTCATATTAAATTCCTGACTGGTAATAACTCTTTGACTGATGAATTTTGGCTGCTGTTATGGATTTTTATAGTTGTTTGATAAATTGGGAAATGTTGAATAAACAGAGGAAATTCTGCCAAAATTTTTATAGTTTAGATGACTAGAGTTGTTAAGCATATGCGATGCATGTATATTTACCAATTGAGTTGAGTATTGTGAGATGTCATGTATTTTGGTTATTTCTATATAGTTGTATAGGTACTTCATACTTTCACCACACTTTATAGCATGCATAGGAAACTATTCAAAGTATGACAAGTTTGAATTCTTCATTTGAAGTACATATGTGTGTTGTTTAATGTGTAAATAAAATTAAAGGGTTCTTCATAGAATGACTAATTGTTTGAATGTTAAGGAATTAATATGTATGGTTTTGGAGTAAGCCATTGGGATCAGACTGAAATAAATATGCAGGTTAAAGTTGGGTAAAAAAACAAAAAAATGAAAAAAAATAAAAATAAAAGGAGGGCGCTCCTTGGAGCGCCCTTGTTTTAAACAACAAGGGCGCTTCCCTGGAGCGCCCTCCATAAGCACGTCTTGTGCTTAAGGAGGGCGCTCCATGGAAGCGCCCTTGTTGTTTAAAACAAGGGCGCTCCAAGGAAGCGCCCTCCCCTGAAGACGCTTCACGAGGGCGCTTCCGTGTTTTTTTGGAGCGCCCTCTTTTGGCTTCTGTCAGGGCGTTCCTCTGCACGCCCTCCTTTTAATGACCAAACTAGAGTAGTTTCTATTAGTGCGCACGGAAGCGCCCTTTAATGCTGCACGGGAGCGCCCTTGAAGGCCTTTTTTGGCATAGTGTAGAGCCTCTGTGACTTGTAAAGTTGCTAACCACTATGAACCTATGGATAAAGGCCTGATTTACACTTCTTTTGTTCATGTTACCATCATCCATCCCCTAGAATATGGTTTCAAGGCCTATTTCTCTTGGTTTCTTGACCAAGATGTAATGGACTTCGATCTGTGTCCCAATGCTGCCAGGGACTTTGGTCACATGTGGCTCTAAGAGCCGATAGTTAGTGAATTTCCAGAATACTAAGCCACGAATCATAGAAAATAGGGTGAGATTCTTAAGAACCTGCTTATTTTTTCTCATTATGACCAATCCATCCCTCATCTTATTCATCATCAACCTACCTTAGTGGCTCATCAGTTCGGATTGTGTCAAGACATGCAACTCTTCCCAAGTTCATCCCCACAGACTTCACCCCTAAGGTCTATTGCACAACAACATATGATCGCTGGTGGAGGACCTCATATAACAAGATGGCCGTCTCGAAGGAAGAATGCTTCAAGCGCATGATGACTGATATCGAATATGGTTTTGTACCATATACCAAACTCCTTCCTGCCTTGTAGATATCTTAGAATTCTTTTAGCTGCTCCAAAGTGAATTTGGCTTGGGCTTTGCATAAACCTTGATAGAAGACTTACAACATGCATGATGTCTGGTCGTGTGGCCGTTAAATATAGTAGGCTCCCAATTAGACTCCTGTAGCGAGATGCATCAGCTTCTAGTGCTCCATCATCTTTTTGTAGCTTCTCGTTTGTCACGAGCGGAGTAGTGACAGTCTTGCATCCACTTATCTTGAACTTCTTGAGTAGAGCTTCTATATATTTCTTTTGACAGATGAATATCCCTTCTTTCTTTTGACTTACCTCAATACCAAGGAAGTAGTTCATCAAGCCAAGGTCCGCCATTTCAAATGTCTTTATCATGTCTTCTTTGAATTCTATCATCATATTCATATTGTTCCTGTGTAGATAAGATCATCTACATATAAGGAGACTATGAGAGTGTCATACTGACCTTGGGTTTTGATGTATAGTGTTGGCTCACTCTTACTCCTCCTGAATCCATGATCGGTGAAGTATTGATCTATTCTGTTGTACCACGCTCGAGGAGCTTGCTTCAAACCATATAAAGCTTTTCTAAGCCTTAGCACTTTGTCTTCATTGCCTTTGCTCACAAAACCTTTTGGTTGCTCCACGCAGATCTCTTCTTGCAGTACGACATTAAGAAAATCAGACTTTACATCTAGGTTGTAGATGTTCCAGCCTTTTTGTGTCGCAAGAGCTATTAGAGCTCTGGTTGTATCTAGACGTGCTACTCGGGAAAATCTCTCGTTGTAGTCGACTCCATGTTGTTGTGAATAACCTTTAGCTACCAACCTTGCCTTGTGCTTTTCTATGGTGCCGTCGGGATTGAGTTTTGTCTTATACACCCATTTTACCCCGATGATATCTTTGTCTTTTGGACAGTCTACTAGCTCCCATGTGTTATTTTTCTCTATCATTTTTATCTCTTCTTCCATAGCCTTGACCCATACTTGTTGTTTTGATGCTGCTTCAAAGCTTTCAGGTTCAAGTATGGCCAAGTTGCAGGTTTCATATATGTCCACCAAAGATCTAACTCGTCTTGGAGTAGACTTTGGTGATGGAGTTTGTTGTTGTGGAGGAGAATGAGGCTCACCTGGGACTTCGGCAGTTCCTTCTTCAGGTTGCTGCATTGAGATAGAAATGTTTTTCTCTACTTTCTCGTCATTCCAATTCCAAGCAGCATTTTCATCGACTTCAACGTCTCGGCTAATAGTGAGCTTCTTGGTTTGCAAGTTGTAGACTCGGTAGCCTTTTGACTGTGTGCTATACCCAAGGAAGATGCCTCGAACTGTCTTGTCTTCTAGCTCGTGCCTCTTCTCTTTCGGAACATGTATGTAGAAAATATATCCAAAGACCCTTAGGTGCTTTCTTGATGGCTTTTGCCCGCTCCAAGCTTCGATCGGAGTCTTATCTTGAACTGCTTTTGCTCTCCATGCTTTGCCGGTTGAAAACGGCAATCGGTGTTGCTTGCCAAGGAGACATCCTTCACAAGCTTCACTATTCTCCTTTAGGCATGGGAGATCTCTCATCATATTCTTTTGATATAATAACTTCAAGGCATGGGTATTGAAGTGGCCAAATCTTCGATGCCAAAGCCATGAGTTATCGACTTCTGCTTTCATGGCAATGTTAGAGCCTTGTCTCAGGCTTATTGGGAAACTTCTGTTTCTCTTCTCCATTTTTACTCGGCCAATCTCTATCTTTTTACTGTCGTATATTTTACATGTGTCTCCTTCAAAGTGGAGAGTATAACCTTTCTCCATTATTTGTTCAATACTCAAGAGATTTTCTTTGAGATTTGGAACTAGTAGAACGTCAGTAATGAGTCTCGTACCTTTCTTCGTCTCCACCATAACAGTGCCTTTGCATTTTGATTCAACGACAGTGCCATTCCCCATTCGGACTTTCACTTTGACAGATTCGTCAATATTCTTGAAGATGCTTGCATCTTTGGCCATGTGATTGCTGCAACCGCTATCCAAGTACCAGCTTCCACTTGTTTCACTATTGGAATCTTGGGTAGCATAGAAAATATGTTGCTCACCATCTTGCTCTTCAACAAAGTTTTCTTGATGCTTCTTTTTGTTGCGACAATACTTCTTCACATGTCCGAGTTTCTTGCAATGATGACATTGTGGCTTTCCACGATACCGACAGTCATTTTCGGCATGATTTGTCCTTTCGCAAATGTCTCATGGAGGATATTCATTTTGATGATTTCTGGAGAAATTTCTAGAATTCTCTTTATTTCTAGAAATTTCATTATTATTCTCTTTTTCTCCATTTCCTTTATTCTGAGACCGTAATTTGAGCTTTGATTGAAAGGTGTTTTCATCTGAGTCCTCATCATGCCTATTCAACCTTTGTTCATAAGCTTCAAGTGACCCCATCATCTCTGTCACTGATAAGGTAGATAAATCTTTTATTTGCTCAATCGTAGTCACAATTGTATCATATTTACGGGGAAGAGTAATTAGAATTTTCTCGGAAATTTTCTCGTCAAGAATATTTTCCCCGTAGGCTCTCATTTGGTTAACTATTTCTTTTATCTTAGAATAGTAGTCCTTTACGGTCTCAACTTCCTTCATATTTAGCAATTCAAAGTTACGCCATAGAGTTTGGAGTTTTACAGCACGTACCTTTTCGCTTCCTTCGAACTCCTCCTGCAGCCTTAGTCCATGCTTCTTTGGCGGTTTTGGCACCCATTATTCTCGGAAAAATTATGTCGGTCACGGCTTGTTGCAAAATAAATAGTGCCTTTGATTTCTTTTGTTTGTTCTCCTTCAACTCCTTTTTTTGAGCCGCAGTAAGGGCTGAGGTGTCTTCTGGAGCAGAAAATCCGTCTTCTATCGTATCCCATAAATCTTGGAAGGTGAAATATGTCTTCATTTTTGTGCTCCAAAAATCATAATTTTCACCATTAAAAATAGGAATAGGGATAAATGATGGTTGAATGGTGTTAGCCATGGGATAGAAAATTTATTGGAAGTGGGTGGATATTGGGAGACTTTATTTTTGGAAGTAGTGGGGTAATATTTCTACGCCCAGTAGATGGCCGAACGTAGCTCTGATACCACTGTTAGTTTTAGAATTATCAAATTGTGAAAACTTCTTTGATTGGTAGAAAGGATGGGGAAGCCAATTTATGTTGATAGGATTAATTAGTTGAAAGGAAAGCTAGCTTAGATGAATAGTTGGAATACTTTGGAGTAGAAATGGCTTACTAGTTGCTTGGTTACAAATGTTGGGCACATGGCCTATTTATAGGCCTCAACACACCATTCATGCTTTATCAAGAGAATTCTAGAGATATCTATTCTAGAGTTCTCTATCTATATTTAATTGTTTACATAATTCTAGAATTTTCTATCTAGTAGTTACTAACATACATATCTAGCTTTTTCTACACTTATCTAACATATTCTAGAAATTTGTATCAAACTTTAACATTTTCAGTTATCTTTTGCTCACGTTGTTCTAGGTCAATCTTCTTAACTCTTATTCCTTATATTTTCAGCCTAAAGTCCTTAGGCTCAAGCACACTGCCTCAGCTTCTGTTAGGCACTCATGGAAAATGTTCTGGGGTAGAACTCGAACCTGGGTCTGAGTCAGCAGGAGAGAAATCAGATCCGAATCCGGGTTGCGGAGGCTTGAATCCGAGTTGAACCCGGCGGGTGTACCTGCAAAGGGACTCCGACGCCCAAGTCAAATATGTAAAACGGCCAAAGGGATTGACTGAGTGAGATTGCGTACCTTATGATATGTAAATGTTCTCTATTTATAGGGGTTTTCCCGGTATAAATATGGTAAGTGGGTGCAAATGTAAAAGGAGTAAGTTTAGCAGATATCGTCATATAATTATGGATATTATAATTATCTATCATATATTTAACGATACCATAATTATATGTGATATAATTATGGATATTATAATTATATATCATATATTTAAGGATACCATAATTATATGTGATATAATTATGGGTATGATAATCATATATCATATATTTATGGATATGATAATTATATTGCGCATGGATATTATAATTATATATCATATATTTATGGATATGATAATTATATTGCGCATGGGCCGTTTTTGCTATTGGTTCTTAGGTTTAGACCGTAACAGAAGCCCCCCAACTCTGGTCGACTTTGATGAAGTTGACTTTGAGCTCAAGTATTTTTCAATGTTATATCCGGGACGACTTTACTCGTACGGGACGGCTTTGAACTGTTAGACTTGGAGGTGTTTGGTACAACCGAGATGAAGGAGAACTATCACGTCATGATTCCACCCCGGGGGAACCGGGTTTGTCATCCAACACCCCTTTTCTGTATACATATGATTTTTTCCATTCTAAGATAAAACTAATGCTGCCTTTTACCACCTTTGAAGAAAGGGTGTTCATGTATTTGAACTATGCGCCCTCACAGCTGCACCCCAATTCGTGGGCGTTCATCAAATGTTTTCAGTTGATAATGGCCGAGTTTGGCTTCACTCCTTCAATAAAGCTTTTCTTTCATTTCTTTCAAGTGTTGAGGAAGCATCCAAAGGGTAAGAACGATGAGACTTTGAAGAGTTGGGTCTCATTGAGGGGGGTTTAAGGATCGGAAGCTGATAACGCCTTATGTTGAGTTGGCCAAAAAGGGGAGCGTTACTTTCAAGCAGGAGTTTTTCCAGGTTCAGGTGGCTAAAGGTGTTAAGCTGTTTTGGGAGGAACAGTCGTCTAATACTCCCAGATTTCATATTTATTGGAGTGAGGCATTATGACAGGAAGGCGTCCGACTATGAAGTAGGTGAGTCGGGTTTGTCCCCGCAAGATTTGACCGTGAAGGGTTTGTTGATGGTGTCAGTCAAGGAGTGTGGGGTATTTTCCAGTAAGAAAATATTAGATGGGCCGACTCATAATGTCGGTTCGAGAATTGGTGACGCTGTGTTTTTTCTTTTGCGCATTTTTCTTGTCTAATATATTTTTCCTTATCGCTGCATTGAGGCAACTAAGGGCTTTGCAGAATGCCAATGCCAACCAGGACACCGATGTACATTTTGACCTGGAGTTGACCCAAGATGCCAGTGATGGCATGCCGAAGATGCAACCTGTAGTGCAAGGCGGTTCTGGTCCCGAGAGGGACGACATGGCTCGTGGTAGTGGGGCTGAAGAGGATCGTCCCAAGAAGAAGAAAAAAGCTGTGAAGGCCAAGAAGAGGTCGAGGGTTGATGAATCTTCTGGGGAATCTGGAATCAATTTGTACGACTCAGAGTGTGATTTGGATACGCCCGAGGTGGATCACGTTTTATACAACCCTTTTATGAAGGCGGTTCATGATAAGGTTCCTGTGGCGGAGCATCTGAACGGCTTAGAGCGTCAATGCCTCCAACACGCTTCGTTTTTTAGGTACATGCGGCTGGATGTAATGTCGGCTTATGAACAAGTCAGCTCGACTTTGGAGGTCCGGACTACTGAACGGGATCAAGCTTTGAGTGATTTGCAAGTCGCTAAAGAAGCTTGGAGGTCGAGATAACCAAGTTGAGGGAGGACTTTGAAAAGTTACAAATGGCTCCTCCTGCACCAGAGATGGACAACGCGACCGTGACCGAGATAGTGAAGAAGAATCTTCAGAAGGCTCAGGCTAAGTTTAAAGAGGAGAAGGCGAGCCTTATGCGTTTGTCTGAGCAGATTGGTACTGAGTCTTTTGCGAATGCCGTGGCTCAGTTGGGGGTGCTTAATCCCGGCCTGGTGGTGGAGAGGACCTCGGCTTCCTATGACATTTTCCAGGGCGGATTTGTAAGGTGGATATGGAGAAGATGTATGTCTCCGTTGCTCCTGGGGAGGAAGTCGGCCCCTATGAGGGGTGATTTGTAATTGAAAACTTGTATTTCATTTTTATTTATGTACATGGTAACTCCCATTCGGGATGACTTTGCATCTATAAGTATTTTATTTCGTTTTTGTGTGTTGTGTCATTTTCTTTGTGCTTCAGCCGGCTTGTGTATGTCGGTTGGACCTTGTTTCGCACTTTTAGCGTTTTTGCACGCTTTCAACGCTTTAGATAGTTATTAGACGTCTAGAGTGTAGAACCGAGATGCTCTTCGCATCAGAGTGTGCACGCCCGACATGTGCTTCGTACTAGGGGTATTAAAAATCGAGATACCTTCAAGATAGTATTAGAAAAATCGAGATGCTCTTCGCATCAAGGGTCTTATTTCATAAAATTTAATATTTGTCCGGGATGTTCTTCGCATCCGGTTTTAACGAAGAAAAATTCCTAAGTTTCTTAAGGTACCTCTCTAAATTAAGAATAGTAGGCTTTGAGCTTGTGGGCCCTGATCCATTAAGATCCGTTAAGATATAATCACCTGCAGGTAAGTGCAGGGAGGTTCCGATGAGTTTGACGTGGTATCTATTAGATGAAGTCCATCGTGGGGAAGCGGAGCCGACTTGCCCATGGATATGGTCTGACTTGCCTGTGGACGTGGTCCGACTTGCCTGTGGACGTGGTCCGACTTGCCCTAATGGATTGGACCCTCAAGGTTTGGGCCTTATTGGGCCAGTCCATAACAGATGCCCCCCGGCTGAAGTCGAATTAAAGGAGTTCGACTTTGAGCTTTGTCGCATGAGTCGGTTTGCTTAGTTGTAATAATTCGACTTCCAGATAATGCGTCTTCTGTCATGTTGATTTTAAGTAGCTTTTTCAGTGTTCATCTTCTCTATTGGATTCTTGGATTTTTTGGTAGGTTAACAAGAAGGTGGGTTTTTCCAAGAATCTGCTTGATTTGGAGAGGTAGAATTTGTCCGAGAATCTGCTTGACTTGCAAAGGTATTTTTCTCCAAATCAAGTTGCCTTCCTCAGATACCTTCGCCGGGATGTGCTCCCATCGTTCAGCAGCACAGGGGCTGTATAATAATTATAAGTCCCAAGTTTAAGGCCGCGGATATTGCTTTGACAGAGTTGAAGGAGGAGCATGAGGCTTTGGAGAACCAGTCTTCTGCAACCAGGGTAGGTAAGGCGGCCTTGGCCGACATTGTTGAGCAAAATTTGCGAAAGGCTCGGGCCAAGTGGAAGGATGAGAAAGCCGTTTTGGTGGCCGGTGTTGAGGAAGTCAATGCTAAATCTTTCTTAAATGTAATCGCCCCAATAGGGTTTCTGAGTTGGGTTGACGTATGTACTTGTGTTAACTTGTGTACTTGGTGTGCACTCGGGCCGACTTGTGCACTTGGTGTGCACTTGGGCTGACTTGTGCATTTGAGTACACTTAGGCCGACTTATGCACTTGGTGTGCACTTAGGTTGGCTTGTGCACTTGAGCCGACTTGAATAGGACCGAGTAGTATTTGTCCATAATGAATCTGGTTGTTGACAGATCTGAGATGCTCTTCACATCCGGTTTGAATGAGGCCGAGATGCTCTTCACATCCGGTTGTTGACAGATCCGAGATGCTCTTTACATCTGATTTCTACTTAGGGGTTTAAAACACTCTTCGCATTTGACTTATGGTTAAAAGTTTGGGTAGCTTTCCGTATTTGATTTTTGGTTAAGGGTCAAGATGCTCTTCACACTCGACATTGAGTTGGACCGAGATGTTCTTCACATTCTATTTTGAATGAGACCGATATGCTCTTCACATCCAGCTTTTGATAGATCCGGGATGCTCTTTACATCCGATTTCTTGGTGATTCGAGATGTCCTTCACATCTGAGATGCTCTTCGCATCCGATTTTGGTTGAGTCGAGATGTTCTTTATCGAGATGCTTTTCACATCCGGTTTTGGTGATCCGAGATGTTCTTCACATCCTTATTAAAGAACCGAGATGCTCTTTACATCTGGTTGTTGTTGATCTGATATGTTCTTCACATCCTTATTGAAGAACCGAGATGCTCTTCACATCCGGTTGTTGTTGATCCGAGATGCTCTTCACATCCGTTTTTGGTTAAGTCGAGATGTTCTTCACAT
Source organism: Sesbania bispinosa (assembly GCA_026901365.1). Taxonomy (NCBI): domain Eukaryota; kingdom Viridiplantae; phylum Streptophyta; class Magnoliopsida; order Fabales; family Fabaceae; genus Sesbania; species Sesbania bispinosa. Next base: position 653,402 of record QLOH01000436.1, read on the forward strand.
CCTTGTTGAAGAACCGAGGTGCTCTTCACATCCGGTTGTTGTTAATCCGACTAAGAACAAAATCCGGAACCAAGGCAGCCAAGATGGCTCCACATATAGTTGGCCAAGCCGAGGTTTGCCCATCAAGGAACTATGTCCGAGATGGGGATCAATCTGTGGTGTCCGGTAGCTAGTTTTGCCAGGTAATTCCAAAACGTTAACGTGGCTCGGTTGATTTCGGCGCGATCTCGGAATGCTCCCAGGCATAATAATTGAAATGGTTAACCACCATTTAATTGAAAATGTTGGCATCTCGACCAACCATGTCGGCATCTTGGCTTAACGAGAGGAATCCGAGTGATGAACATTATTGATCACCTCCCAAAAGAACATATACGGATGAGGAAATAAACCGGCTAAGATAGCCAGTTTTCATTAGTCATTTACTTTCAACAAGGGAGATTTATATCTGACCACTTCAAATATATTCGAGTATCATCTTTGGTTTTTCTCCAATTAACAGCTCTAGTCAGCTTCTTCTATCCGAGTTTGCCTATTCGGAAATGAATGTCTAAATCGGATCCGAGTTTACCGCGGAACATTTGGTACAAATTTAAAGGCGTAACAATCAAATAATGGAAATAGCAAATCGTAGTATGAATATGGAAACAGTGAATGTACCGTACACATTTCTCAGATATCTCCTCATGTTGCTAAGGTGGACATCATCCATATCTGGTTCGGAGATGGTGGAGGTTGCTTTTCACCTCTGATTATTGCTGATCCGAGATGTTCTTCACATCCTTATAAATATGAACTGCATAACAACTTTTCTTTTTTATTGACTGAACCGAGATGCTTTTCACATCTGGTTTAGGTGTAAAATAAAATGAGTATTGAAGTTAAAGTAATAAGAACGAATAAAGTGAGAAAGATGAATCAAGTGAAATAGACAAATCTATAAGAAATGTGCGCTCAAGATGTCGATTGCACTCCTTTAGTTGGTTCATGGTTGGATCAGCTGTGGGTGTTGATTGAGGCTCGGGAGGTCTATGATTTTGTTCTTCCAGCTCTTTCAACCAAGCCTCAAGTCGGCGTATGACTCCATCTCGAGGGTCGGGCTGGTGAGTGGTAGCCGGTTGGGCTTAAGGTGGGGGGTTGAGAGGTGCCTACGTTCTCAAACCCGTCATCGTGGTAATCCAGGTCATCTACCCATCCTTCAGGTGTTGGTTGAGGGCAAGTCCTCATTGTCTGGAGGCGGGTGCTAACAATTATGCTGGAGAAGGGGGAGGCCCTCCTTCTAGCGCCAAATGTTCTGGGGTAGAACTCGAACCTCGGTCTGAGTCAGCAGGAGAGAAATTGGATCCGAATCCGGGTTGCGGAGGCTTGAATCCGAGTTGAACCCGGGGGGTGTACCTGCAAAGGGACTCCGACGCCCAAGTCAGATATGTAAAACAGTCAAAGGGATTGACTGAGTGAGATTGCGTACCTTATGATCTATAAATGTTCTCTATTTATAGGGGTTTTCCCTGTATAAATATGTAAGTGGGCGCAGATGTAAAAGGAGTAAGTTTAGCAGATATCATCATATAATTATGTATATTATAATTATATATCATATATTTAACGATACCATAATTATATGTGATATAATTATGGATATTATAATTATATATCATATATTTCAGGATACCATAATTATATGTGATATAATTATGGGTATGATAATCATATATCATATATTTATGGATATGATAATTATATTACGCATGGATATTATATTATATATCATATATTTATTGATATGATAATTATATTGCGCATGGGCCATTTTGGCTATTGGGTCTTAGGTTTAGACCGTAACAGAAAGCTAACAAAGTTATTTTTCTTTCCCTTCAGTTTTCTTTTGCTTTTAAAGTCTCTCGAAGTGACCTCTCGCTTTGTTTCTTTTAGGTCATCTCTTTTAGCGAAACTAAACTGAGAGAATCAGGTTCTAGTTCTTCTCGCGTTGACTCGTTCTTAAATTCATTGCCTCTTGCCATGCAGTATCCTTCCGGTTGGATTATAAGATTTGAACATGCAGAGAATCAACCAGAGGACATCCGGGATCAAGAGGAAGTTGAGTCTCTTGATTGCTTAGCTTAACAGTTTGCTTATGACACACTCGAAACCATGTCTGATGCTACTAACCAATCAACTGGTGTTAATTATGAACCACCAGCTACTAATGCCTCTTCCCCTTCTAATTTAGAGAAGACCCAAGAAGAAAACCATCAACTGAATAAGGAACAGTCTTCTCCTGGTCGAGCAACAACTGATACTTCCTTTCCTTAAAAGAAAATAACTTCTCCAACTCGAGCTGAAAGTGAACAACCTGCCACTCCCTCTTTTACAGATAGGAATGAAGAGCCTAATCCAACCCCTTCGAAAGAAGAAGTTCATGCAAGACCTCATTCCCCAGTTCGAGTTGTTGAACCTGCACTTGATTTTGATGAGTTGGGAAAAAAGCTCGGGGAGGATCCTATTTCTATTATCAACTTGTTGGTAGGTACCTTTACAAGCGCTAAGATCAGTTTCAGTGCAAAGACTTATGAATCACGTACAAATTCTTGTGTCAAGTCTTTGGTGGATAAGTTGCATGGTCTAGTCTTTATGCAAAATAAAGAAGCATCTATACCAAATACCTGCAGAGCTCGTTGAGGCACTTGGAACTTTATGATCTTGATATGATTCTCTAATGGATACCCTTAATCATATTCATGAGAACGAGACCAAACAGGAATCAGTTCAAAGGGTTCATGAGATTGAGAAGGCATAAGTGTTAGAGATAAATACCAAGTTCCAAGCCTCTACTGAATCACCTGAGAAGGGGACCTCTAAAGCTGAGGTTTTGCTGAAGGAGATCGAAGACATGAATTCTCTATTGGCTTTTAAGATTGAGGAGTACAACTTACTTGAAGGATCTGAGTCTCGCTCGAACACAACATACTGCGCTCTCAGCTCGACTTGACAAAATGAAAGAAGAATATGCTGACTTCAAGTCTAGATTCCTTTTTTAGAAATTTATCTTTAGTCTCCTTTTTTCATTTTTAATTCACGATATTTCTACCTCGCACAAAGTTGGTTTATATCTCTTTTAGTGTATCCCGTTAATTGAACTAATTAATGAATTAGATGTTATATCTCGAATAGTATAGGCGTTGTTCGAAAGTATTTTCTCAACTTTAAATGGTCCTTCACAATTGGTCATGTTTTTGTACCATATACCAAACTCCTTCCTGCCTTGTAGATATCTTAGAATTCTTTTAGCTGCTCCAAAGTGAATTTGGCTTGGGCTTTGCATAAACTTTGATAGAAGACTTACAGCATACATGATGTTTGGTCGTGTGGCTGTTAAATATAGTAGGCTCCCAATTAGACTCCTGTAGCGAGATGCATCAGCTTCTGGTGCTCCATCATCTTTTTGTAGCTTCTCGTTTGTCACGAGCGGAGTAGTGACAGTCTTGCATCCACTTATCTTGAACTTCTTGAGTAGAGCTTCTATATATTTCTTTTGACAGATGAATATCCCTTCTTTCTTTTGACTTACCTCAATACCAAGGAAGTAGTTCATCAAGCCAAGGTCCGTCATTTCAAATGTCTTCATCATGTTTTCTTTGAATTCTATCATCATCTTCATATTGTTCCCTGTGTAGATAAGATTATCTACATATAAGGAGACTATGAGAGTGTCATACTGACCTTGGGTTTTGATGTATAGTGTTGGCTCACTCTTACTCCTCCTGAATCCATGATCGGTGAAGTATTGATCTATTCTGCTGTACCACGCTCGAGGAGCTTGCTTCAAACCATATAAAGCTTTTCTAAGCCTTAGCACTTTGTCTTCATTACCTTTGCTCACAAAACCTTGTGGTTGCTCCACGTAGATCTCTTCTTGCAGTACTGCATTGAGAAAAGCAGACTTTACATCTAGGTTGTAGATGTTCCAGCCTTTTTGTGTCACAAGAGCTATTAGAGCTCTGGTTGTATCTAGACGCGCTACTCGGGAAAATCTCTCGTTGTAGTCGGCTCCATGTTGTTGTAAATAACCTTTAGCTACCAACCTTGCCTTGTGCTTTTGTATGGTGCCGTCGGGATTGAGCTTTGTCTTATACACCCATTTTACCCCGATGATATCTTTGTCTTTTGGACAGTCTACTAGCTCCCATGTGTTATTTTTCTCTATCATTTTTATCTCTTCTTCCATAGCCTTGACCCATACTTGTTGTTTTGATGCTGCTTCAAAGCTTTCAGGTTCAAGTATGGCCAAGTTGCAGGTTTCATATATGTCCACCAAAGATCTAACTCGTCTTGGAGTAGACTTTGGTGATGGAGTTTGTTGTTGTGGAGGAGAATGAGGCTCACCTGGGACTTCGGCAGTTCCTTCTTCAGGTTGCTGCATTGAGATAGAAATGTTTTTCTCTACTTTCTCGTCATTCCAATTCCAAGCAGCATTTTCATCGACTTCAACGTCTCGGCTAATAGTGAGCTTCTTGGTTTGCGAGTTGTAGACTCGGTAGCCTTTTGACTGTGTGCTATACCAAAGGAAGATGCCTCGAACTGTCTTTTCTTATAGCTCGTGCCTCTTCTCTTTCGGAACATGTATGTAGCAAATAGATCCAAAGACCCTTAGGTGCTTTGCTGATGGCTTTTGCCCGCTCCAAGCTTCGATCGGAGTCTTATCTTGAACTGCTTTAGTCGGACATCTATTAAGTATGTAGACAGCAGTATAGACTGCTTTAGCCCAGAATGTGTTTGGTAATCCTTTCTCCTTCAGCATTGATTTGCCCATCTCCATGACGGTGCGATTCTTTCTCTCAGACACTCCATTTTGTTGCGGAGAATATGCGACTATAAGTTGTCGCTCAATGCCTTCATCTTCATAGAATTTATCAAACTCGTGGGATGTGTATTCTTTGCCACGATCACTTCTAAGTACTTTTATTTGTTTGCCACTTTGTTTCTCGACAAGGGCCTTAAACTTCTTGAAAATACCAAAGACTTCTGATTTGGCTTTTATGAAGTAGACCCAAGTCATTCTTGAAAAGTCATCTATGAAGAGTATGAAATACCTGTTGTTATGGAGTGACGACGTCCACACTGGTCCGCAGATATCTGTATGGATGAGCTCCAATAAGTCCTTTGCTCTCCATGCTTTGCCGGTTGAAAACGGCAGTCGGTGTTGCTTGCCAAGGAGACATCCTTCACAAGCTTCACTATTCTCCTTTAGGCATGGGAGATCTCTCATCATATTCTTTTGATATAATAACTTCAAGGCATGGGTATTGAAGTGGCCAAATCTTCGATGCCAAAACCATGAGTTATCGACTTCTGCTTTAATGGCAATGTTAGAGCCTTGTCTCAGGCTTATTGGGAAACTTTTGTTTCTCTTCTCCATTTTTTCTCGGCCAATCTCTATCTTTTTATTGTCGTATATTTTACACGTGTCTCCTTCGAAGTGGAGAGTATAACCTTTCTCCATCATTTGGCCACTACTCAAGAGATTTTCTTTGAGATTTGGAACTAGTAGAACGTCAGTAATAAGTCTCGTACCTTTCTTCGTCTGCACCATAACGGTGCCTTTGCTTTTTGATTCAACGACAGTGCCATTCCCCATTCGGACTTTCACTTTGACGGATTCGTCAATATTCTTGAAGATGCTTGCATCTTTAGCCATGTGATTGCTGCAACCTCTATCCAAGTACCAGCTTCCACTTGTTTCACTATTGGAATCTTGGGTAGCATAGAAAAGATGTTACTTACCATCTTGCTCTTCAACAAAGTTTGCTTGATGCTTATTTTTGTTGCGGCAATACTTCTTCACATGTCCAAATTTCTTGCAATGATGACATTGTGGCTTTCCACGATACTGACAGTCATTTTCGGCATGATTTGTCCTTTTGCAAATGTCGCATGGAGGATATTCATTTTGATGATTTCTGGAGAAATTTCTAGAATTCTCTTTATTTCTAGAAATTTCATCATTATTCTTTTTTTCTCCATTTCCTTTATTCTGAGACCGTAATTTGAGCTTTGATTGAAAGGTGTTTTCATCTAAGTCCTCATCATGCCTATTCAACCTTTGCTCATAAGCTTCAAGTGACCCCATCAGCTCTGTCACTGATAAGGTAGATAAATCTTTTGTTTGCTCAATCATAGTCACAATTGTATCATATTTACGGGGAAGAGTAATTAGAATTTTCTCGGCAATTTTCTTGTCAAGAATATTTTCCCCGTAGGCTCTCATTTTGTTAACTATTTCTTTTATCTTAGAATAGTAGTCCTTTACGGTCCCAGCTTCCTTCATATTTAGCAATTCAAAGTTGCGCCATAGAGTTTGGAGTTTTACAGCACGTACCTTTTCGCTTCCTTCGAACTCCTCCTGTAGCATAGTCCATGCTTCTTTGGCGATTTTGGCACCCATTATTCTCGGAAAAATTGTGTCGGTCACCGCTTGTTGCAAAATAAATAGTGCCTTTGATTTCTTTTGTTTGTTCTCCTTCAACTCCTTTTTTTGAGCCGCAGTAAGGGCTGAGGTGTCTTCTGGAGCAGAAAATCTGTCTTCTATCGTATCCCATAAATCTTGGAAGGTGAAATATGTCTTCATTTTTGTGCTCCAAAAATCATAATTTTCACCATTAAAAATAGGAATAGGGATAAATGATGGTTGAATGGTATTAGCCATGGGATAGAAAATTTATTGGAAGTGGGTAGGATATTGGGAGACTTTTTTTTTTGGAAGTAGTTGGGTAATATTTCTACGCCCAGTAGATGACCGAATGTAGCTCTGATACCACTGTTAGTTTTAGAATTATCAAATTGTGAAAACTTCTTTGATTGGTAGAAAGGATGGGGAAGCCAATTTATATGGATAGGATTAATTAGTTGAAAGGAAAGCTAGCTTGGATGAATAATTGGAATAGCTTGGAGTAGAAATGGCTTACTAGTTGCTTGGTTACAAATTTTGGGTACATGGCCTATTTATAGGCCTCAACACACCATTCATGCTTTATCAAGAGAATTCTAGAGATATCTATTCTAGAGTTCTCTATCTATATTTAATTGTTTACATAATTCTAGAATTTTCTATCTAGTAGTTACTAACATACATATCTAGCTTTTTCTACACTTATCTAACATATTCTAGAAATTTGTATCAAACATTAACATTTTCAGTTATCTTTTGCTCACGTTGTTCTAGGTCAATTATCTTAACTCTTATTCCTTATATTTTCAGCCTAAAGTCCTTAGGCTCAAGCACACTGCCTCAGCTTCTGTTAGGCACTCATCGAAAGTGTTCTGGGGTAGAACTCGAACCTGGGCCTGAGTCAGCAGGAGAGAAATCGGATCCGAATCCGGGTTGCGGAGGCTTAAATCCGAGTTGAACCCGGGGGGTGTACCTGCAAAGGGACTCCGACGCCCAAGTCAGATATGTAAAACAGTCAAAGGGATTGACTGAGTGAGATTGCGTACCTTATGATATGTAAATGTTCTCTATTTATAGGGGTTTTCCTTGTATAAATATGGTAAGTGGGCGCAGATGTAAAAGGAGTAAGTTTAGCAGATATCGTCATATAATTATGGATACTATAATTATATATCATATATTTAACGATACCATAATTATAGGTGATATAATTATGGATATTATAATTATATATCATATATTTAAGGATACCATAATTATATGTGATATAATTATGGGTATGATAATCATATATCATATATTTATGGATATGATAATTATATTGCGCATGGATATTATAATTATATATCATATATTTATGGATATGATAATTATATTGCGCATGGGCCGTTTTGGCTATTGGGTCTTAGGTTTAGAGCGTAACAGAAGCCCCCTAGCTCTGGTCGACTTTGATGAAGTTGATTTTGAGCTCAAGTATTTTTCAATGTTATATCCGGGATGGCTTTACTCGTTCGGGACGGCTTTGAACTGTTCAACTTGGAGGTGTTTGGTATAGCCGAGATGAAGGAGAACTATCACGTCGTGATTCCACCCCGGGGGAACCGGGTTTGTCATCCAACACCCCTTTTCTGTATACATACGTTTTTTTCCATTCTAAGATAAAACTAAGGCTGCCTTTCATCACCTTTGAAGAAAGGGTGTTCATGTATTTGAACTGTGCGCCCTCGCAGCTGCACCCCAATTCGTGGGCGTTCATCAAATGTTTTCAGTTGATAATGGCCGAGTTTGGCTTCACTCCTTCGATAAAGCTTTTCTTTCATTTCTTTCAAGTGTTGAGGAAGAATCCAAAGGGTAAGAAGGATGAGACCTTGAAGAGTTGGGTCTCATTGAGGGGGTTTAAGGATCGCAAGCTGATAACGCCTTATGTTGAGTCGGCCAAAAAGGGGAGCGTTACTTTCAAGCAGGAGTTTTTCCAGGTTCAGGCGGCTAAAGGTGTTAAGCCGTTTTGGGAGGAACAGTCGTCTAATACTCCCAGATTTCATATTTATTGGAGTGAGGCATTATGACAGGAAGGCGTCCGACTATGAAGTAGGTGAGTCGGGTTTGTCCCCGCAAGATTTGACCGTGAAGGGTTTGTTGATGGAGTCAGTCAAGGAGTGTGGGGTATTTTCCAGTAAGAAAATATTAGATGGGCCGACTCATAATGTCGGTTCAAGAATTGGTGAGGCTGTGTTTTTTCTTTTGTTGTTGATTTTTCTTGTCTAATATATTTTTCCTTATCGCTGCACTGAGGCAACTAAGGGTTTTGCAAAATGCCAATGCCAACCAGAACACCGATGTACATGTTGACCTGGAGTTGACCCAAGATGCCAGTGATGGCATGCCGAAGATGCAACCTGTAGTGCAAGGCGGTTCTGATCCCGAGAAGGACGACATGGCTCGTGGTAGTGGGGTTGAAGAAGATCGACCCGAGAAGAAGAAAAGAGCTGTGAAGGCCAAGAAGAGGTTGAGGGTTGATGAATCTTCTGGGGAATCTGGAATCAATTTGTACGACTCGGAGTGTGATTTGGATACGCCCGACGTGGATCACGTTTTATACAATCCTTTTATGAAGGCGGTTCATGATAAGGTTCCCGTGGCGGAGCATCTGAACGGCTTGGAGCGTCAATGCCTCCAACACGCTTCATTTTTTAGATAGATGCAGCTGGATGTAATGCCGGCTTATGAACAAGTCAGCTCGGCTTTGGAGGTCCGGACTACTGAACGGGATCAAGCTTTTAGTGATTTTCAAGTCGCTAAAGAAGCTTGGAGGTCGAGATAACCAAGTTGAGGGAGGACTTGGAAAAGTTACAAATGGCTCCTCCTACACCCGAGATGGACAACGCGACCGTGACCGAGATAGTGAAGAAGAATCTTCAGAAGGCTCAGGCTAAGTTTAATGCAAGGCGGTTCTGGTCCCGAGAAGGACGACATGGCTCGTGGTAGTGGGGTTGAAGAAGATCGACCCGAGAAGAAGAAAAGAGCTGTGAAGGCCAAGAAGAGGTTGAGGGTTGATGAATCTTCTGGGGAATCTAAAATCAATTTGTATGACTCGGAGTGTGATTTGGATACGCCCGAGGTGGATCACGTTTTATACAATCCTTTTATGAAGGCGGTTCATGATAAGGTTCCCGTGGCGGAGCATCTGAACGGCTTGGAGCGTCAATGCCTCCAATACGCTTCATTTTTTAGATAGATGCGGCTGGATGTAATGCCGGCTTATGAACAAGTCAGCTCGGCTTTGGAGGTCCGGACTACTGAACGGGATCAAGCTTTTAGTGATTTTCAAGTCGCTAAAGAAGCTTGGAGGTCGAGATAACCAAGTTGAGGGAGGACTTGGAAAAGTTACAAATGGCTCCTCCTACACCCGAGATGGACAACGCGACCGTGACCGAGATAGTGAAGAAGAATCTTCAGAAGGCTCAGGCTAAGTTTAATGAGGAGAAGGCGAGCCTTGTGCGTTTGTCTTAGCAGATTGGTACTGAGTCTTTTGCGAATGTCGTGGCTCAGTTGGGGGTGCTTAATCCCGGCCTGGTGGTGGAGAGGACCTCGGCTTCCTATTACATTTTCCAGGGGCGGATTTGTAAGGTGGATATGGAGAAGGTGTATGTCTCCGTTGCTCCTGGGGAGGAAGTCGGCCCCTATGAGGGGTGATTTGTAATTGAAAACTTGTATTTCGTTTTTATTTCTGTACATGGTAACTCCCATTCGGGATGACTTTGCATCTATAAGTATTTTGTTTCGTTTTTGTGTGTTGTGTTGTTTTCTTTGTGCTTCAGCCGACTTGTGTATGTCGGTTGGACCTCGTTTTGCACTTTTAGCGTTTTTGCACGCTTTCAACGCTTTAGATAGTTATTAGACGTCTAGAGTGTAGAACCGAGATGCTCTTTGTGACACCCTTCTACCCCATACTCTTATATGTTTAATAAATTGAATTATGGAAAAGGCAACGTCCCACGATGGGTAAAAGGTTCACAAAACTCTCTTTCCAAAAACCTCGTTAGTTCGAAAACAACTTAGTTAAAACGAAACAAAACTCAATTATAATCCAACACTCATGCAGCGGAATCTCCAAAGAAAATAAAAATACTGAACACCCTACTTGCCGTGTAAAACATCCAAAATAGTTTACACCAAAAGCCTTCCTAACTAGAAACATAATAAAAGACCCCCAAAATTATACCCTGATGTCACAGCTATCAGAGCACATTCCCTTTAATCAATCTCGACATCAATCGTGTCCTTATCAACACCTGTAAAAATAATATCCACAGTATACGGTGAGGAAAAGAATACTACTTATACATACACATAGGAGGCTACCCTATCCTCACCCACATATAAACAACATCAACAATCATCATACTTCATACCAAAACATCAAATAATCCATCAAATAAGCAACATTCATAAATCAGCATAAAGCTATTCATCTATCTCAACAGATAATCTCATACCATCATTCACCAAAGGAGTCACATGCTCACATAATACTCATTCATCATTAATACTCACAACATCATTTAATAACACAATATCATCATCAGATATAACACATATACATCCAACATGTATGCATCCAAACTCATTAACATCATCATATGACCTAATTCCATCGTTGAGTATTCTAATATATTATATGCACCAAAACTCATCATTATATAACTCAATTCCATTGTTGAGTATTCCAACTATCACATGCACCAATACTCATCTCATCATCTACCCAAAGATCATGACTTGGAACTCCACACAATGGGTGCACCTCGTCAATCACTCTAGTTGTTACCAAGATAGTCTACCGGCATAACCACACAAACCGATAGGTTGTACCCCCTCGTTGGGCCCGCACAACGACATTCGACCCTAGGTTGCACCCCCTCTATGGGCCAGTACAATCACTCCTAGGTTGCACCCCCTCTATGGGCCCGTGCATCGAACGCCCCATCTTGATCCCCTAAGTTGTACCCCCTCTATGGGCCTGCACAACGCAATTCACCTCTCGAATTGTATCCCCTCTATGGGCCCGCACAATTAAGGTCTCATTACACATGCTCAAGGCATCTCTCTTAAGTTGTACCCCCCTCTATGGGCCCGCACAACTCAAGTAACATCATCATTTATTATTTCTCATGTTCACCAACCACATGCATTCCAAATAACATCAATTACATAGCATGTTCACCAACCACATGCATTCCAAATAACATCATTCACATAACATATTAACCAACCATATGCATTCCAAATAACCTCATTTACATAGCATATTAACCAACCATATGCATTCCAAATAACATCAATTACATAGCATATTAACCAACCATATGCATTCCAAATAACATCAATTACATAGCATATTAACCAACCATATGCATACCAAATAACATCAATTACATAGCATATTAACCAACCATATGCATACCAAATAACATCAAATACATAGCATATTAACCAACCATATGCATACCAAATAACATCAATTACATAGCATATTAACCAACCATATGCATTCCAAAACATCATCAAATATATAGAATGATCACCAACTATATGCATACCAAACCATTATCAAGCATATCAAGCATCCTTGAGCACTTAGGCTCTCAAAATCCACTCTGGTAATCGATTACCAACCTCCAAGAATCGATTACCTGCAAACAAAGTCTCTGGTAATCGATTACAACCACCTTGTAATCGATTACAACCACCTTGTAATCGATTACCTGCGACCAAACAGTCTGGTAATCGATTACAACACCCCTGTAATCGATTAATTGACATTCGATTAATGAAGACTAGTTATGATCAAAGGTCAAGCCTAATCTTAATTAGTCATACAAGTGAAATTAGGATTAGTAATGCCTTTCATAAGACATATCCATAAGCCTTAGTAAATTGTAGGACTTAAATGAATATGATTATCAATAAAGCTAGCACAAACTACCTTAAAAGATTATAACCAACACTTTCTCTCTACATAAAACTTGAGAAGCTTGGCAAGAGAGTGTGATTTGGTTTTCCTCAAAAGAAAGACCTTGAATCTACAAGGTTGCACCACAATAAAGTGGTGACGTAAAAGATTCAATGGGTTTGTCTGAAGGACGTAATATTGTAAGTGTTTGCGGTGTGACATACATCATGTGCATCAATAATGATTAAGGTTCAAAAGCCTTACGACCTATATGGCAATACCACTCTAGTACAGTGTGAAACTGGATGGGACGGGTGCACTGGGTTTTGCAAAGAACACCAGCGGTCCAGTAAAGGAGACCAGCCCTGAGGATGAGTCAGGTCCCGAAATGGCATAAGTGGCGTAGGCTCGCCCCCTACTGTCGTGCAAACGGGGTACAGGCTTGACTATCCTGTCGCTCTCAAGTTTTCATAATCAGCGAGTTTGTCTGGAAGTCGGAAAATCGTCTTGGCCAGAGATTGAGCAATGCTCTTCGTACTATTTGCTAGTACAGACTATACTCCTGATATATTGTACATATATTGGAATTGGTAAGAATCATGACACGTTGGTTTAGTATGGTCATACCAATTTACAGGATTAGTTTGTACATTAATCTTAATGGACTTAGACTCTCAAGGAAAGGTATATAAATTAATAAATATCTAGGCAAGATTTTAAAGATTGGATTGGAATAGTACTAGATAAGTAGGTGGCATTTCGTGTAAGGATGCCCTAGGGGATGAATACAATCCGTGGGAGTAGGATGACCATAAGGAACAAAAAAATATAATAATATTCCCTAAGATAGATTGCTTCCATCTATATACCGAGACTATAGGTAATCTTACAATCCGCTTTGGACTTTACCATGAATGCTACAGGTGTCTAGTAATTCCATCTGGATTGGTTGTCATTGGTGTTCCTTTCCCTCCTCAGTAAACCCAGTTTTCTAACCTCATTTAAGCCAACTTATCCTCATTCTTTCGTGCCATGTTCTCTCCTATTTCTAGGATCCAATAGGAAAAGTATAGCATTCTTTGGAATAATCTTGAGAGATAGGAAGTTGTATGCTAAGCTATCTAAGTGTGAGTTTTGGTTAAAAGAAGTGAATTTCCTAGGTCATGTGATCTATAACGGACGAGTTAGCGTAGACCCAGCTAAGGTAGAAACTGTGTTGCAGTGGGAAGCACCTAGGACTTTAACGGACGTGAGGAGCTCTTTGGGGTTAGCCGGTTACTACCGTAAGTTTATTGAGAATTTTTCGAGGATAGCAACCCCGTTAACCCGTCTGATTAGGAAGGATCAACCCTTCGTTTGGAGCCAGAAGTGTGAGGATAGTTTCCAAGAGTTAAAAAGGAGGTTAACTTCTGCGCCTGTATTGGTTTTACCTGACCCATGGGAAAGTTTTGAAGTATTTTGTGATGCTTCTAAACAAGGATTAGGATGTGTGTTGATGCAAAAAGGGAAAGTAGTGGCTTATGCCTCTAGGCCACTGAGAACACACGAAGTAAACTATCCCACGCATGATCTAGAGTTGGCAGCTATAGTTTTTGCTCTGAAGATTTGGAGGCATCATCTATATGGCGCTAGGTTTGAAGTCTTTAGTGACCATAAGAGCTTGAAATATCTGTTTGATCAGAAGGAGTTGAATATGAGGCAAAGGAGATGGATGGAGTTTTTAAAGGATTATGATTTTAGTTTACAATACCACCCTGGGAAAGCCAATGTAGTAGCTGATGCCTTGAGTAGGACATCCTTGCGTATGGCAGCAATGATGGTTAAGGAACTAGAGTTGATAGAAGGGTTTAGAGACCTGAACCTAGATGTTGGATTTGGTCCTAAGAGTATAAGATTGGGAACCTTGAAGATTTCAAGTGATTTCTTGGAGCAAGTTCGCGTAGCACAGAAAGTGGATCAATCTTTGCAAGTTTTGAAGGATCTAGTCCCTAAGAAAGGAGAATCTGAGTTTTGTAAGGGAAGTGATGGGATTATTAGATTCAAAAATAGGATATGTATACCTGATGATAAGTGAATAAGGAAACTGATCTTAGAAGAGACTCATAAGAGTGGATTGAGTATTCACCCTGGAACAACTAAGATATATCAAGATCTGAAGAAGATGTTTTGGTGATCTGGAATGAAAAAGGAAGTAGCTGAGTATGTATCTTCTTGTTTGGTTTGCCAGAAAGCTAAGATTGAACATCAAAGACCATCAGGAGAGTTACAGCCTTTAGATGTCCCTGAGTGGAAATGGGATAGCATATCTATGGATTTTGTGGTAGGTTTACCTAGAACTTCTGCAGGTTTTGATGCTATATGGGTGATAGTTGATAGGTTAACAAAATCTGCCCATTTCCTACCCATCAACATCAAGTTTTCTCTAGAAAAGTTGACCCAGCTATACATCAATGAAGTAGTAAGATTGCATGGGGTTCCATCTAGCATTGTGTCAGATAGAGGTCCTAGGTTTACATCCAGATTTTGGGGTAGTCTGCAACAAGCTCTAGGAACTAAGTTGAGGCTCAGTTCGGCCTATCATCCCCAAACCGATGGTCAGTCTGAACGAACTATCCAATCCCTAGAGGATTTGCTGAGGGCGTCTGTGTTAGAACACCAAGGGAGTTGGGATCAGTTGTTGGCACTAATCGAGTTCACCTACAACAATAGCTTCCATTCTAGTATTGGGATGGCACCTTATGAAACCCTGTATGGTAGAAAGTGTAGGGCACCCTTGTGTTGGTTCGAATCTGGCGACGGCCTGGTTTTAGGGCCTGAGATGATCCAGCAAACCACGGAAAAGATCAAAATGATCCAGGAAAAGATGAGAATATCACAGAGCAGGCAGAAAAGCTACTATGATCGGAGGAGGAAACCCCTAGAATTCAAAGAAGGAGATCACGTGTTTTTGAGAGTTACACCAACAACTGGGGTTGACAGGGCAATGCGATCTCGAAAGCTTACACCTAAATTCATTGGTCCCTACCAAATTTTGAAAAAAATTGGCCCTCTCGCTTACCAGATTGCTTTGCCACCTTTTCTTTCAAACCTACATAATGTGTTTCATGTGTCACAACTCCGGAAATATGTCCCTGACCCTTCACATGTCATAGAACCCGATATAATACAATTAAAAGAAAACCTAACTTATGAGGCGTTACCTGTGAGAATCGGAGACCGAAGGGTAAAGCAGCTGAGAGGGAAGGAGATTTCATTGGTAAAAGTCATCTGGAGTACGACCGACGAGGGTAACGCGACCTGGGAAGTAGAAGAGCAGATGAGAAAGTCTCACCCTCAATTATTTCAAGGAGGTACGCAAATTTCGAGGACGAAATTTCTTATAGTGGGGAAGGATCGTAACACCCGTATTTTTCCGATTTACCCGTTTTTCCCGTTTTTGCTGTTTTAAGCGTTTTAATGGATTTTAAATGATTAAAATTATTTTTAATTGTAAAAATTTATATTTTTGGATTCAGTATTAAATTTCCTATTTTTAGGAATTTTCTGGGAATTTTTGGGATTTTTCTACAAAAATTGACCTTTTTGCCCTCCGGTACCCCGACCCGGGCCCGAATACTCTTGATCCGGGCCAGAAAAAAATTGCACAAACCTTATTTTCTCCTCTGAAAATTTCGCTGCACAGCATGGTGCATGTGTGCCACTTGTCCATGTCTTCCTTCACACCATTAAGTCTATATAAAGGAGAAGCTTCACTTTATGGCCATTTTTCACTTAGCCATCTTCTCCACCTACCCATTTTCTCTCTTCTTCTTCTTTCTCCCTTGCTGGCCGCGCACCACCACCCTTCTTCTCCCCAAAATTTCTTCATCTCCACCCAAATCACCAACCAAGCTTAAGTCCCATTCTTGGATTTAAGCTAAAGAAAAAAAAAATACATACTTTCTACCAAAAACCCACTTGTTGGAGGCTTGAAGGAGGAGCTTGAAGGGGCTGTTGGAGGAGGAAAAATCTGCACTCATTCCCTTGAAGATCTAAGGTAAAGGGGGGGAGAACTTGAACTCTAGTAGGCCATGTAACTAGAGTCAAGGATTTGCCCTTGAATCCTTGCTTTTTCTCTTGTTTTTCTCTTGAAAAATCAAACCTTTGAGCTTGTTTTTGAGAAAATATTTTCGGTCTTGATGAGCTGGGTTATTGTTGTTGTTTGCATGTCTTTGATCTTGTTTGGATTGTTGTTGATGGTTGGGTTGTGTTGCATGCAAGCCAAGGAAGGATTTTTGTTGAAAAATCCCTCCTTTTTCCCCTTAAGCTCTCGACCAAGAGAGGGAGAGGTGGCTGCATGTGTGCAAAAATTATTTTGATGGTTTGGATGTGATTATATGATGGATATATGTACATGCATGTGGTTGATCTTAAGTGGAAAAATTGATTTGGTGATTTATCTTGAAAATAATGATGTTTTGAGCTTGAAAATGGAGTTATGAACTTTAATGTGTATGTGGATGATTTTGAGTGGATTAGTATGATATTTGGCATTTAGATTGTTTATTGATGAATGTGTGAAGTTTTGGTAAAGATTGGATGTTGTGAAAAATTTGAAGTTTTGGATGAACATTCAAGGTTGCTCTTGATGTTCATGAGTGTTCTTGATGAAACTCATCAAGAATGTCCTTTTGATCCTAAAAAGATCAAAAGGATGTTTAAAACATGTTTTTGGGCTAAATTGGCCCAAAAGGACTAAAGAATAAATTTGTAATAAAAAGGACTAAATTGTAAATAAGATAAGTTTTTAAATTAAGTAATTAAATTCGGACTTTTATTTTAACTAAAATAAAAATCTATTTAAAAGTCATATTTTTATTTATTATGAATAAAAATGGGCTCTCATGGGTCCAATAACCTTTAGGCTTTTGTTTAGTCCCAAAACCTTCAAAAAGAAAGTCAAAACTCAATTTAAAAGACAACTAAAAATAATTCATGGGCTTAGGTTTAGATTAGGGTTGAACTTCAACACTAATCTAAGTTGTGAAAATTAAACTTAGGATTAATTAGTAGACTTAACTAATTTAATCACCTAAGTTGATCAGCCTAAATTACTTAAGTTAATTAATAATTAATTAAGTCTAAAGATAATTAATATTAATATAAGTGTTAATTAAGTAATTAATCTCTAACGACGGTTAAAAACTAATTAATTACAATTTAACCTTAACCAAGCATAATTAAAAACCTTAATCCAAGATTAAGGAAGAGATTAAGGGATAATTAGAAATTAATTAGGATCTTAAGTAAGGATTAAGACTTAATTAAAGAAGGAAAGATTAATTGACATTCGATTAATGAAGACTAGTTATGATTAAAGGTCAAGCCTAATCTTAATTAGTCATACAAGTGAAATTAGGAATTTTAATGCCTTTCATAAGACATATCCATAAGCCTTAGTAAATTGTAGGACTTAAATGAATATGATTATCAATAAAGCTAGCACAAACTACCTTAAAAGATTATAACCAACACTTTCTCTCTACATAAAACTTGAGAAGCTTGGCAAGAGAGTGTGATTTGGTTTTCCTCAAAAGAAAGACCTTGAATCTACAAGGTTGCACCACAATAAAGTGGTGACGTAAAAAGATTCAATGGGTTTGTCTGAAGGACGTAATATTGTAAGTGTTTGCGGTGTGACATACATCATGTGCATCAATAATGATTAAGGTTCAAAAGCCTTACGACCTATATGGCAATACCACTCTAGTACAGTGTGAAACTGGATGGGACGGGTGCACTGGGTTTTGCAAAGAACACCAGCGGTCCAGTAAAGGAGACCAGCCCTGAGGATGAGTC
Organism: Sesbania bispinosa; assembly: GCA_026901365.1. Classification (NCBI taxonomy): domain Eukaryota; kingdom Viridiplantae; phylum Streptophyta; class Magnoliopsida; order Fabales; family Fabaceae; genus Sesbania; species Sesbania bispinosa. The sequence continues at coordinate 671,638 of QLOH01000436.1, forward strand.
AGGTCCCGGAATGGCATAAGTGGCGTAGGCTCGCCCCCTACTGTCGTGCAAACGGGGTACAGGCTTGACTATCCTGTCGCTCTCAAGTTTTCATAATCAGCGAGTTTGTTTGGAAGTCGGAAAATCGTCTTGGCCAGAGATTGAGCAATGCTCTTCGTACTATTTGCTAGTACAGACTATACTCCTGATATATTGTACATATATGGTCGAGCAGTTGCTATGTGCTCTGCTTTTGGTGTTGTTTTCCCGGGCCCTCATGCATTATATATATATAGCATGGTAGCATCAGCTGCATACTTGTGATTGAGATTATGTGGATGTTTGTGAATATTTTATTGATGCTCTAGTTACTATGTTCTACTTGTTATGAGTTCATATGATGTTCTCACCCTTTCTTCTCTGCTTCTATTCTCTGTTGTCGCGCTCTTTCGCCATCGCCAGTCGGGTTTGGGGAGCTTCAAGATGTCGGCCATGAGGGTTACGCTGAGATGGGGGCCACGAGGAAAGTGGCGGGTCACAGACATTCCTAGACGCTGTATATTCACGGGGGAAGTACACGTCACGATCTCTCACCCTAGCCTTCCCCTTGTGCCAGAGGTCGTCATCACTGTGCCTGTGATTCTGGAGTTCGAGACACCACCAGGACTTCGTCGTCACACCACTTTCCTAAACCGTCGTCATCGTCCCGTTCCATCTACTTCTTCCCAGTCCTCTCGGATGGCCACTATGGGAGAGCCGGATTCCCCTCGCTATACTCCTGGACCAGAGTCGTCATCCCACCCGACCATGCGTTTCAGTGCATTCGGTCGTCCTTCCGCCAGTGAGCCTAATCTGGTCGTCATTGATGATACTTCATCCGAGGAGGAGGATCCAGAGGAGGATCCAGAGAAGGACCCTGAGGAGGACCCCGAGGACGAGGAGCTGAGGGAGGATTCTTCTGACGGTATCCCTTCAGAGGAATTCAGAATGATTACCCTCCCGGATGCCAGGAGGAGGAGTTGTAGGGTTGCCCCTGCTAAGTCAGATGACGATGAGTAGAGGAGTGTGTCTGGGGTAGTTACGAGTCTAGTTAGTAGCAGCTCTGATTTAGTGGCCTCTTGTTTTGTTTCGTTTTGGTTGAGGTCTTATTTATTATAGTCTACTACTAGAACTCTTGTTTTGATGGTGATATTGTTTACTTCGGGATTACTTTGACACTATGGTTCTGTATATATGTTATGATGTTTCCTTTCCATGATCCCCTTGTATCTGCGTGTATGTTGTGTATGTATGCGAAATGATTCAATCGTCTAGATGTTTTCAGAAAATGAATTTCAGACTTAAGAAAAGGACATCTTCATGAATACTTAAAATGGAAATTAGAATGCGATTAGTTGATGATGATTAAACTCTTTTCAAAAAAAAAAATATTTTCGTATTTTCTAAGTTTTAAAACAGTAAATTCGACGGTTACGTTTTGCAATGTGATATTCTTAGCGGTATAACTAAGGGTGTCGCATCTCTTATATCATTTGAAGCTTTACAAAGAATGTTCCTTGAAGAACTTCTGAATTAAATTCTCTGAAGTAAGTCTGAAAGAGATCAGTTCAGAAATCAGGAATATACTTCAGACAACCTCTAGTCGTCTGAAGTATTTCAGAAACCGTTCTGAAAATACTCCTTGTAATAATCTTCATAAGATACTTTGAGAAGCCTCTATTTAAAACAATCTTAAACTTTAGAAGAAACACTATTTTTCTTATCTTCCACATGTTTCAACTATCTCCGATCTTAAGACTTATTTTTAACGTTGTCCATTTTCATGATTTAACCAAAGATTTCTCAAAAACTATCAAAAAGTTTAAAACACTATTCAACCCCCCCCCCCTTTATAGTGTTTCCTGTGGTTCTAACATTAAGTTCATACGCAATAATCTGACCATACATGCATTTTCTAAATGATTGTCTGAATTATGATGTTGTTTGATATATTAAGTGTGTCTGAACTTATAGCTTGTCTGAACTTTGAGTGGGTGTATGAAATTCTCATATGTCTGAAATAACTGCTGACGTGGCTATCTGAGATGGTTGATTTCCATTATTTTAAAGTTTTGTCTCTTCCACTTCGCACGTTACCCGATGTCTGCGCAGCTGGTACAGAGAATCATTGCATCGTGGGTCTATAAATACAACAGTAAGTGTGTCGAGGAAGTTTTTACAACTCTCACACTATCTCCCTCTCTTCAACAGTCAAGAAAGCTTTCTCTCTCTCGAAGCTTTTTCTCTGCAACAACAATGGCACCTAAGGCATCTTCTGCAAGAAATGTGGTCAGAATCAAGTCTACTGTGCTTTGTATCCCTGTGTTCGTTGATGAAGGGATTCTTTCCACCATTCTGGGTGTGAAAGCTGAAGGTGTTACCTTCACTCCAGGCTGGGAGATGAAGAAAGGTGGGCACAAGGAGTTCACCAAGTTGCTGTATGGAATAGAAGAACTAGAGAGCATGAATGCAAAATACATGCTGGAGAAAGTCAGGGTTCTTCATGCTATCTTGGGGAACACCATAATCCCTAAGAGTGGAAGTAGGGATCATGTTTCAGAACTGGAGAGGTTCTGTCTGATAAACCTGATCAAGAAGAAGAAGATGAATCTTCCCAGCATCCTTCTGTTTCACATGAAAAAGAAGATCAGAGATTCTGCATCCAGTCTTCCCCACAACTCTCTCAACACAAAGATCCTTCTGCATTTCAAGGTTCCCATAGAAAGGCTGTTTGATTACAAAGGCCCAGTTTTCTTTGGAGAGAACAACCTGAAGAGCATGCAGATTAAGCTGACTCCAAGGCCTCCATCTTTCTCTCTGAAGGAGAGCATTCTGTCTGAGAAAGCTGCAAGGAGGAGAACAACCTTAGAAGTCCTTGAGGATGAGCTTCAGGGAGATATAAGGAAGAAAGAGTTCAAGCCTTCCAAGCCTTCCCCCCAGCAGAAGAGAAAGAAACTCCCTGTGAGGAGCTCAACAAAAGTTTCTCTGGAAGCTTTACAGACTCAGGGATCTGAACCTGTTCAGAAGGCTCTGATAAAGTCGTCTGAAATTGTGGGTCAGACATCTGAAGCTGTTAAGCCTCTGTCTCCTAAGTCTACTTCTGAACCAGAAGGAAAGGCTCAAGAGATGGCTGAGATTGCTGACTCTGAGGCAGTACCAGCAGTACCCTTAGTTGCATGTCCATAAGATCCTGAACTGATTCAGGTAGCAGCTCTTGCTACTGCATTGGAGCAAGAAGAATTGGAGAAGAAAGTAGAACAAGAAAAATCTGACTATGCTATAGGTGTAGCCTCTCAGCTTGCTATTGTTGAAGATGATAGGCTAGCTACTATAGCCCAAGCATCTAAGAAAAGGAAAAGATCAAGTGCTCAACAAAGGAAAAGTGCAAGGACAAAGCTGTTTCAGACAGCCCCTGCACCACCTGCCAGAGTAAAAAGGAGCACTGCAGCCAGCTTAAGGAAATGGATGAAGCTAGTAAGTACCAAAATTTCGTTAAAGCAAACCTCTTTTTCATGGATACATATATTTTTAATGTTTTATCTATGATTTCAGCAAGCCATTTTAATCTTAATAAAGACTGTCTGAAGGTTCAACCTGTCTGAAGTGTTGAAGCCGTATGAAGGTTCAACCTGTCTGAAGTGTTGAAGCCGTCTGAAGTCATATTTTATGACGTGGCACATCTTGCTGAAGTTGTGAGAAGACTTGTCTGAAGTTCTGAAGAGTCAAATCTCTCTCTGCTGCACGCAACTTTTCAAGGCTTATTTTGGCAAAGACACAGAGACCTTTCCTGGGTTGTTTGAATTTCATACACCATTTGGGAAATCTCTGCAGCGCAGTTTTTCCAGCAACAGCTGTGGCAGCTTTTGTCAGCAGCAACCTTGGACGTTGTCAGAAAAGTTTCAGAACGCACAGAATGCTCAGGAGCATGTCTCACAACGGATTAAAAAGAATTAAATGCTATCTCTAAACAGTGAATTTTCAATGGATTGAAAACTGGGTATAAATACCTTTCATCTGAAGATCTTTCACAATATAGAACAACAAAGAACAGAGAAGAACAAGAGATTACGTTTCAAGAGAAACAAAACGCTGCTAGTTTTACTCTGTAAAACATACTCTGATAAAAAATTCTTTGTACATCATTTCATATATTCTGAGTATACCGAAGTTATTTGTACATTGTAACAGTTTAAGCTTCAAACTGGTTTAGTTTTAGAGCTTAAACAATCTTTTCTCTGCAAAACTATTTTCGAGCCTGGAGAGGCTTGTTGTCAAAAGAATACTTGGTTGTAGAGCCTGGAGAGGCTTGACTGAAAAAGAAAACTTGGTTGTAGAGCCTGGAGAGGCTTGACTGAAAAAGAATACTTGGTTGTAGACCCTGGAGAGGCTTGACTGAAAAAGAATACTTGGTTGTAGAGCCTGAAGAGGCTTGACTGTAAAAGAATACTTGTAATCTGGTTGAGATTAAGAGAAAATCCATGTGCTAGTTGGCATTGGGACTGGACGTAGCTCAAAGTGGTAGTGAGTGAACCAGGATAAATTATGTGGCTAAGTTTTCTTACCCTTATCTCTTGTCAATTCGTTTATTCTAATCAAAGGGTGTTGAAAAACTGTTCTGATAATTTATAAAAGCAAGAAACATTTTAAAAACATTTTTTCAGAACCTGTCTTATGAAACTTCAGACAACCCCTTTAACTTGTCTGAAATTTCATTATAAAAGCTGTTTGCGAAAAGCTTTCATAAGTTATTTAAGAAACATTATTCAACCCCCCTTCTAGTGTTTCCCTGTGTTTCTACAATAACTAATGCCAAAAGATGGTTCAAAATCATAGGTAGTTGATTGAAAGTTAATATGGAAGAAAAAATGTTGTTGTCTATCAAGCAGATTTGAAAACCACCAACATGATTATGTTGGTAAATAACACACTCCCTGTTTTGCTAAAAGTAGCTTGTGGATTCTTTCAAACTTGCAGAACATGATTCTACAGGAGAGAGGAAATGACATTAAAAATTTCATTCACTCTAAGAACCAATACATCATTCATATGAGATAAACCTCTTAAGATCAATAACTATATATCTAAATTAGAGTTGTGATACAGCCATAGAGTATTTTATTCTCTTGAAGATTTCAATTATTATACTCACCTTAGTATTTGAGATAGCAAATAGCCTCAAAGAGTAGAGGGAAGTGAAGCATTTCTTTCCTTGAAGTAGCATGCTCCTTAAAGTAAATACCATATCTTCACGCAAATTCATTGAAACGAAGTGGACTTTTCCACTTAACCCTTTTTCCTTCATCACTAACCTGCAATTTCTGTAGATCTAAATAGTTGTTGAAGGATAGTAAATTTAAAATAGAAATTTTGCTTTTGTTTATGAATAGTAGCATAACCTGAAAGCTCTTTATCACTAACCCATTTCCAACACAATCATGTTATTTGGAGCATTTTCTCATGCAAGAAAAGAACTGAGTAAGGCAATTATACCTGAAGCTGTAACTGAAGTGGTTTCAAGCATTCTATTGCCTATTCTAACATTGATGCTCTGTCTGTCTGCAAATAAAAACTTTACTTATTACACCACCATGATTGAATCTTATGATAAGGAGAATCATTTATAAAACTAGACATGTGTGCTAGCTAGAACAATATATGCCCGAGGTAAATTTAAGATGGTAACTACAAGTAGTCAACAAGCATTATAATAGTGATAGTGAACCTTGTTAGAGTTAGGTATTAGTTGCTGCAATGGCCTCATCTTTGCGTTGATCCTATCTCTTCGTCTCTGCATTAGTAAAACAAAAATTGTAAGTAGAAGTTCACCCAAGTTTCAAATTTACCAGAAAAATACCATGTTCCCAAGTTCCACTCTTTTGGATAGATGAATCAAATTTCTACACATTTCAATTAGAAAAATGTTATATTGAGATTGACTACAAAATATAATTTCAAATATACATTCCAAATTTCTCGAAGGACATCAACAAGCTTACTTCACAACAGCTTGACCCATAGTGCTCTGACCACCACTTTCTGCCAACGGCTTGACCCAAAACTTTTGCACCCCGCTCTTATTATCTTCTTAGGCATCTACCTTGGGCACCACTTTCATAACCTTGCTCGCAGTTGTAGGAGCGGAGAGAAAACTAATTGACCTCCCATAATCATCGAAATCAGACCGAGTGGATGATTTTGGAGCAGTGCTTTGAGCTCTGTACGATTCCACTTTTCCACCTTCGTAAGCAAACACAAATCGAACAGAGTAGTAACCCCTCTCCATAATCTTCTTCGTAAGCAAGTACAAATCCGAACGGCTCCCGTTGCCGTCGTCTAAGTAGCAGCCAATCATGGAGGATTGGGATTTGAAGGGGCGTAGATTGGAGCCGGTTGATGTTGATTGTAGGGTGTATAATGAGAATGGTGTTGTGAGAGGGTGGTTGATATGGAAGATTAGATTCAAAGGGTGTGGGTTGGGATGAATAGGTGAAGGAGGAAAAGTTGGGATTAGAGACACAAACACAAACCCTAAGTGAAACGAAGACGAAGATAAGCGGAGACAACGGCGTACCTGGAGAGATGATGGTGGCTGAGTTGGGAGACTTGACCGAGGGGAGGAAGAGGAGGAGACAACAAAGGGACGGAGGACGAAGAGAAAACGAAAACAAAAAGAACGAAATCGGAGCCCTAATTTGAACGCTTCCCACTTTTTGACTTTCATAACTTGGGTTTTTTTTTAAAAAAGGGATTTTCTACATCGGGTACAAGGTCAACCCATGTAAATAATGTGCAATTAATTTCAAAATTGCCACCGCCTCCTATTTTACATCGTTTGCTTCCTAACCGATGTAAAATCCTGTTGTAAAATGTATATTTTGCACTAGTGCATGAGAATGAAATCTGATCCATGCTTCTTAAGAAGCATCTGAATTTTGAGGCAGCCTTGTAATTACCAAGAATTTTAGCCATCTAATCTGCACCTAGAAATAAAATATGTGAGAAAAGTAATTATTTTCTAAAAAAGAAGTATTAGAAAGTAAGAGAAAAGTAGTGTTTCTTTCTCTCAAATGTGGACTAAGGGCTAAGGCCTAAGGCCTAAGGGTTATATTAAGACTTGAGCTTATGACATATACTTTAAAGTGGTAAGTAGATAAATGTAAAGTATCCAACCTGAAAGGGAAGTTACAACTAATATTCATCTGACTTAAGAAAAAGAATTAAGATACAAATCCTGAAACACTAAATAGCATTGCATAGGTCAACCTGAGAGCAGAAACCAAGAAATAAAGTGACTTAGATTACCAAATATCAACATAAGACTACAATACTGAACAAATTGTTACATTGCTTCCTATAATTCAAAAGGATCGGTCATATAATTGGGGCTTGACCTACAAATAGAACTGCAAGGAAAATTAGTTATATTGTGGCTTTGAAAAAGTTGCATTTATGGGCAAATAGTTCCTGCAATCACACCATTTTAGTTAATAGGAAAATACACCCCCTCCATTTAGTTCTCTCCACTTTTTGATCCATATAAAATAAAACATAGTCTTTATTCTTGAGCATAAGATATTTTGAAGGTAACTAAATTTACTTTGTGATTCCATTTTCTGAAAAGGGGCTGTTTCATATTCAGTAAAAAGTTGGGACAGGATAATTTCATTCCACATATTAGGTACTCCAGGTAGACACCAGTGGCTACAATTCCGAAGAATGAGGAACATGTCTATATTCAATTTCATTTATGTGCAAATGAAAAAAAAACCTTGCCATCAATGTACACAAAATCACTAGTGGAAAAAAGGGATTCTAAAATAGGTTTCTACATCGGTTATTAAATAACCGACATGAAAAGTGGGACGGTTGCAATTTTGAAATTAAGTGAACATATTTTACATTAGTTTCCGAATAAACCCATGTAGAAAGTCGCCACTGGTTCTAAAATAAACTTCAGTCTTAGGTCAAGCTTTCCTATTTTCTTTCTTCTACTCGTGTGCCTCATGTTCTAAAAGAAATTCTCCCCGACGCCTTGTCGCCGTCTCTATCTCGCATTGTGGTCCTCCCTCGTCGTCGTTTACAGTTGACAATGGGCACTGGCCTTGGTTCACGGTGTCGTCATCTTGGTTCGATTTTGGGCACGTTCCTCTTTAAGTGCTCGGTCTCTCTCCCTCACTCTTTGTCTTTCACTTCTTAGGGTTTACTGCTCAGGTTTGAAGTGGTAAATTTGTTGCTCTTGCAGGTTCTCTCAAGATGTTCCTACAACCTTAGCTACTTCTGTTCTCTGTGCCCAAATCTGCACCGGATTGCTGCATTTGCATATTGTTGCTACATTGGTTCGCAAGGATAGAATAAATCTGCATAAGGTATCCCCAAAACCTATATGTGTTTTAATTATTTATGTTTTCCATTTTTTCTAATTGAGAATTATCTTGGATATTTTTCAATTCAGATCCTTAGGTTTTACCAGCTTCATGATAATTACAATCAACAAGATATCTTAGATTAAGAGTTTAATTTAGTAGTAGAAAAATGGTTGGTTGCTTTCACTTTCGCACCAAATATCATAATAAAATTGCAAATTGTGTCCTTAGCGAGCGGGTCAATCTATTCAGAAAACAAGAAGGACTAAAGGAATGAACATGGTTAATGTTTAGATTAGAGTTAGAGCATAAACTAAAGGGTAATGTGATTTCAAGGCAAGATAGAGTTAATAATGGAATAATGGGAAAATTAATATTAACTTACATCTTCAAGCCAATGTTGTCAGGCTAATTTTTTGTGCCTTTTCATCCATGAACAAACCTTTTACTACTTGTGTGAGAAACAGTTAGCAATGGCAATACCCCAAATAAATTAAAATAACATGAATAATAAAATGAATGAAGTTACTTTAATTTAGAGAAAGTAGAGTTTCATTTTTGTACCTTAGTTGCTCTAGTCCTTGGTCTTGCCCACTGTGACTCTGCAGTTTCTTGTTTCTCCATATCAAAGAATGAAACTGAGATCCATTTAAGAGCAACAACGAAGTCCAATGCCTTCCACCTACATCATTTGAAAACCATCAATTAATATACAACATTTACATAAGCTAAAGCAAAAATCCAACATAAAATTATTGGTTTTCAATTTGAGACTAATCAGAGCTGCTCCACCACAACAACACATTCTGCAAGGCTTCTTCTAGTAAGGTAACTCTTGTAGACTTTCTGAACTTTAGTTGCTGCAACATTGAGTTCACTAACTAGTCTTAGTGAAGAAAAAACTAATGCTTCAGGAACTGAAAGCAGAGGCACTGGATTATGCTACAATTGTTGATCACTTGTGTTTGCAATAGATTCTGAAGCCATGGTCTCCATTTTTCTAATGAGTGAAAGGTTTCTTTCAAGGATCATATGTTCAGGTTTGTAATCCTCTAACCCTCTTGAACTATTAGTGAAGCATTTTGATAACACAGTAGCAGTTTCTGATTCTCTTTTCTTAAAGCTTCTTGCTCTCAAAATTGAAGCCCTAACTTTAGCACTAAAGAGTTTGTTGAAAGACAGACCAAAGCGTGAGTGCCTAACAATTTCCACCCAAGCTGATAAGAGTAAGGAAAGTGATAATCCCATAGAGATGCAGATCCCCCAACTTGAAAAAAACTATTGCTTGTTGAGTCCTGTTTTAAGTGACATATATGCCAATGTTGCTTAGTAATATCTACAATTACCTTACTGCTAGAAGATGAAGTCAATTACCTCACTGTTGTTTCTGAGCAAGAACTTCAAAACCGGGAGAACGTTAGATACATATATGTTATTATTTGTCTAAATAGAATATTATTTCAGCTTTGAGCAACAATCTCTTTAAGTATTATGAATTCCAATAGACGCTTTTCCATCTTTTTCTATGCAAGAAGTCCTGTACAGTTTGGTCATACTTTTATTAATAGCTTGGTTTTTATACAATTTTGTCATAGACCTGCATAGGGATATAAAATATTGGTAGTTGTGTATGCCTATCTAGCTCTGTCTCACTTTGTCTACATTTTGTTTTTAGTCATGGACCTACATTTTGTCTCTGCTATCTTACTCAAAACTATTCATGTCATTACTGTTATGTTAATCGCTCTTAGTTTTATAATATTCTTGATACTTATTTTATAATATTCTTGGCATTATTAATTCTTGGTATTGTTAATGGTGTAACCTTTCAATTAATATAGGTCTGGTTGGGAATGGTTTATCTACATAGAGTAATATAAATGGTTTATCTACACAGTATCTTTCTTGTTATTTTGACTAGCATTGATGTGAAAGCTACCAATTCAAAAATGATATGATGAATTTGAATAGTTTATTCAATGTATTTGGAAATGACCTCATTGCCATGACTATTAATACTCAAAGTAGCTTCCCGTGAATGGGAACAAGACATTATTCTGAGTTATACATAATAAGAGAACCCCGTTGCTTAAATTATAAATAAACAATTAAACATGCCCTTGAAGATCCCATAGAGATGCATATCCCCCAACTTGAAAAAAACTATCTCTTGTTGAGTCCTGTTTTAAGTGACATATATGCCAATGTTTCTTAGCAATATCTACAATTATGAACTCCTAGAAGATGAAGTCAATTACCTCATTGTTGTTTCTAAGCAAGAACTTCAAAACCGGGAGAACATTAGATATAGAGATGTTATTATTTGTCTAAATGGAATATAATTCCAGCTTTGAGCTACAACCTCTTTGTGTATTATGAATTCCAATAGACGCCTTTGCATCTTTTTCTTTGCAAGAATTCATGTGGACGTGTACAGTTTGGTCATACTTTTATTAATAGCTTGGTTTTTATACAACTTTGTCATAAACTTGCATATGGATATAAAAATTGGTAGCTGTGTATGCCTATCTAGCTCTGTCTCTCTTTGTCTACATTTTGTTTTTAGTCATGGACCTACATTTTGTCTCTTCTATCTTACTCAAAACTCTGTTATTCATGTCATTATTGTTATGTTAATCGCTCTTAGTTTTATAATATTCTTGATAATTATTTTATATATTCTTGGTATTGTTAATCGTCTAACCTTTCAATTAATATATGTTTTGTTTTACCTCTTTTTCGAGCCACCATCTATCTAATCAACTCATCTTACCGTGGTTTGTATTGGTTAGGAGTAGATGCATATTGCACTTAAAAGATATGACTAAGTACATTTAGGCCAATGGCCTAGAAAGGCTCCTGAAGGTCATTGTCAAAATATGCAGGTACCAAGTCTCTTTGAATCCTTAATAACATCATATCTATTTCTCTTCAACTCAATAACCACTAGTTATTATATTATATTCAAGATTCTTAATGCTCCTTCATCACCACTTCCCAAGAAAAGCACTCCATGGTTGCTAGAATTTCAAGTAAGCTTATGATATTTGCTTATATAATTTTAAAAAATGCATTAGTATGACCCTAAATGCTCTTTAATATTTTTCTAAGTAATCCCCCTAAATGCTATTATTATGACCCTATATTCTCTTTAATACTTTTACAAATATGTTGAGCGATTTGACATTTAATTTTCAGGAATTTTTCTTAATGTATTTATTGTAGGATATATATATATATATTTTGTAGGATTCGACATTGATTTTTCATTGAAAAATTAGTTATGAGATATATCTCATGTTTATTTTTGTTTATGATTAAATATCACCCTTTTCCAGGAATGCTTCCAAGTAAGAAAAAATATAGAAAACTACGCAAATGATTATATTGGTTCATATATATGTTTTTCCTCTCTCATGAGTGTGATATCAAACAATTAGGGGGAAATGACATTCTTTGTTATGCTTTAACTACTACTAACAATTTAACAAATTTGTTTTGTGTAGATATTACCCTTGTCATTAGAAATTTCATTCACATCATCATCAATTATATACTTCATTTAATTGGCCTATTGAAATTCATCATTTGTTTAAGTGCAACTAGAAGAGGTGTGTGTGTGTGTTTAGGGAAGTCCATAGTTTATGATCATCTCTAACAACAAATGTTTGCTTGGAAAAGCATGTTGCTTGCCTAAGGTCTAAACTAGAGAAGGAATTTAGAGACGGAAAAAATCTGTCTCTAAAAACTGACTTAGAAGGGTTACTTTTTACATCGGTTTTAAATACTTTTTACATCGGTTGCTTTACAACCGATGTAAAATGTTTGACCTTTTACATCAGTTATTGATAACCGATGTAGAATCATTTGACATTCTACATCGGCTCTATACACATCGATTGTAGAATCGATGTAAAAAGTCTATTTTAACCGATGTGAAAAGGGTTTTTTGTACTAGTGAATAGGTAAGCTATGTATGGCATAAGTTCAAAATTATGTATCAATATCAAAGATTAGGGATGTAAATGAGTTGAACTATTCATGAACTATTTGAGCTCGACTCGTTAAATGCTCCATCAAGCTCGTTTGTTTAATTAAACAAACAAGCCCAAACTTGAAGTCGGGCTCGATTATTTAAATGATCCAAGCCCAAGCTTTATAAGCTTGACATTAAGAACTTGTGAACAACTCATTTATTATATATATAATAATAATTAATTAATATAAATAATTAAACAGAAGTAAGATTATTTAAAAAAAGAAAAAGAAAACATATCGTTATAAGTTTATTTTTAAATAAATAATAAAATAATAATGTAAAATAATTACTCTATATATATGAAAATAAGTATTGAAATATTTCTTATATTAGTCAAGAAGTTTTGTATTGAATTTCGAAAAATATATTTTTTTGAATTTTTAACTATATATATATATCATATATTAAGAATATATTTTTATTTTTATATTATCATTTAATAGTAAAATATTTTTTAAATATTAAATTCATAAAATTTAAAAAAGATTTAAAGAAATTTTTCATAAAAGCAAAGACAATGAAGTTATAAATGAGCTAAATAAGACAAGCCCAAGCTTTGATTTTCTTTAACAAGCCAAACCCAAGCTTTAAGTTTAGCTCGTTTAAATAATAAATGAGCCAAGCTTGAGCCGCCCATTTGTTTCACAAGCCAAGCCTGAGCTTCAGATACTCGGCTCGACTCATTTACAACCCTATCAGAGATAAGTTTAGATAGAGAAAGAAAAGTTATATGAATCATTAAACTGATTTAATATTGCACAAAATAATGCTTACAGAACATGGCCATAGAAGTGTGGTACTATTGTAAGCTTTTTTTTTTATGTAAAAGAAGAAATTTATTAAGATGAATAGAAAAGAGGATAAGGAATCCTCATAAACAAAGGAATAAAACAGAAAACAAGCAAGACCAAAAAAAGGAAATAAAATCAATGGAACAATGCTTCTCAATCCCTCAACAAATCTATGGAACGCAACTTCGATACCTTAGTGTTTAATATTATATCATAGAACTACATGTTAAGAATTTATACATACGCTTTTCAATTTTACATTCAACGGTGAAATGAATATTCTTTATTTTCAGTTTTTGAGCATGTTTAATTCTACAAGCTGGGTAATCTCAGGCAATCAACAAAGGACATGCAATGTGGGATAAACCTTAAAGCTATTGAAATGAATGCTTGACACCTAATAGAAAATTATATAATACTCATTAAAACATTTCATAAGCAAAAGGTATAAAATTATAGACATAGATGCCAAAGCTCAAGTTAAAGGTATAAAATTATAGACATAGATGCCAAAGCTCAAGTTCATACCAACTCTTTCATGATCCCCCAAATCGGAAAAACACTAAGCAGCAGAATCAACCATTCCTATGCTTTCAAAAATTTCAAAAGCTTCCCTAAGGATTGCATTTGCATCCTCAGGATTCAAATCACGCAAACAGTTTGCAGTGGCCCTAAGACCAGCAGCCTTAGACTTCTTCTCCCAATAAGAGTCCCCTTCTCTTTCAAAGTATAAAACTATTTATGATATAGCATAATATCACCTATGCCACAGTGTAAGGTAGGTTGTGTCACCTGGATATAATTCGATATCCTATATTTAACTAAGATCTTGCCACAAAAGAACTACACAAGAAAGAAAAATCTTTTGCAACACTTAAAAAACAACGTATTTTAGTGGAAGTTAATTTGTCCGTTTCTAACAAAATAAAATTATGGCAGCTAAGGAACAACCAGGATTACGCGTGCCACTAAATGCTTTGTGGCACTTTTTTCTTGAATGCTGGCAGAACCGCTAGAAAATGATTTGATCATTACTGGTGGTTAGAAACCGCCAGAAATATCTAATATTTGTGGCATCCCCCTATCATCAATAAAGTTGATCATAAAAATTACATTATTTTACTGGTGGCCTAAAACCGCCACTAAACTTCATTTTTTTCTTACATTTGCTGTCACATGTGTCTATCTTCCCTTTTTTTACTTTCTACTTTTAACAACTTGAAAAACATCCAAACATGAAAAAAAAACATAGGTACGCTTTATAGGACTCACTAAACATATGGAAAAAGGAAACTTCATCTAAATATAGGAATATGAAACTATAAACTTTTGAACTAGAGTTATTTCAATGCCTCTCATACATAGAATTAGTGTGAGGATTTCTAATGCCAACTAGCCCAATGAAAATATTTGTGTTAAACTTTCAATTTTTTTTGTATATGTTCCATGTTACAGACTAAGCTTAAAACTACAAAAAAAAAAGTATAACTTTGAGTATGAAGAATTCAAAATCAATTACTAGCTAATGAAGATCCTCCTTTCGGTCTTGAGTTGGCTTCTTCACTCCTTTGATCCTGTAAAAGACCAAACTATAATATCTTTTATCATGCTTAAGAGGATAACATGTTAAACATCATGACTTAAGAGTATATAAAATCATTACCAGTAGAAGTAAAAGTCTCTAACAAAGCACCCAACTCTGTAGGGATATGTCCTTCCTTCATTTGTATATATGAAAACATAACAGTTTTTAATATCTTTACACTCTCTTCAGAAGCTGCTAGCTTTGTCTTCAAACCATTAACCTCTTCTTTCATTTGGGAACATTTAGTTGAATAAGTGCTTGATAAACCACAGAATATACCACTAAACCGCATGCTGGTAGATCCAAATGCAACGCTATGAAGACCTCCTAGGCCTAAGCCACGCATATGTCCAGAGTGATCTGGTCCTAGCGCTTTAGCAAGAGCATCGTTTGATGAAATTTTCGTAGAATTTATAGTTTGACTTACTTGTTCAATCTGCTCCTGTATGTAAGTAACATTTTCAATAAAATCATAATTGAAACTCTCCTCTTGTCTAATTCTAAATGGTCAAGGTATATACATGTAACTTAATGTAATTTTCTAGTCTCATCATTTCAGTCTCAATTTTGAAACTCCATATGAAGGTAAAATTAAGAAATCTAGAATGAATGAATGAATGCTAAAGAATCAACAGGAAAGCTACCAAAATAGTATATGCAAGCTATTTTTGCAGGAACTGCTTCATCAGGAAGTTCAATTTGAATTTCCTCTCTCCAATATAAACGGACAGATTGAAGATATTGTTTGTATATTTAGCATATTCTTTCACCTATAACCTATAAATAATCTTATCTATATGGTAAAACCATGCTACAACTAACATCAATAGCCACTTAAATATAAACACTAATCTATGACTACTTAAATATGATAATGAATAAAAGCAAGTGATGTCTTTGGTGGTCAGTTTCTGCAGTAAAATTGAATCCCAATAATTTCTATAGATCAAATTCAGTTTATATAATACATCACACAAATCTGCACCATAGAAAAGAAACTAATATTGCTTTTGACTTCCACATGTACACAAATAATACATCACACTAAATAATATATACTAGCTAGACCATACTAATTAGTAATTGTTAGTGTTACTTTGCTTGTTGGGCAGAATAAGTTTCATAAATAGAGAAGTTATAATTTTGATGGTAGAAGCATGCGTTTGTTGTTAAGGGGTTGGCACTATATTACTGTACTACTTGCAAGACAAAACAAACATACTAAAATAAAGAGAGAATAAGGAGTACAATTCAAGCAATGGAAGCAGCAATTTGCCAAGGACTGTTGCAATAATAACGTCTCAGAGTGGCCTTAAATTTATGAAAAGGATCTCTACAATAATCATTCAAGTCTTGACAGAGATCAAAGTAATGGGAACTAAAGTTCAAGTGCATAATATTTTTCCAAATACTATTAAACAGGTTAGCCACAGAGTCACTTTCCCCTAGCCAGTTAACCAGCACTCCCTTTCTAACTAATAATTCCAAATCTCTGTTGGTGTATATAAGGAAATCCAAACAACAACATAGTCGGTAATGTAGGATTCATGAGGGTAGTGACATTGCTCCAAAGCCATCATGTTCATAAACAAAATTTCAGTCCAATCCTCCACTTTCAATTGAGGAATTTCAAGAACCAGTCCTGAAAACCTCAAATCTA
This sequence comes from Sesbania bispinosa, assembly GCA_026901365.1. Lineage (NCBI taxonomy): Eukaryota > Viridiplantae > Streptophyta > Magnoliopsida > Fabales > Fabaceae > Sesbania > Sesbania bispinosa. The sequence continues at coordinate 688,094 of QLOH01000436.1, forward strand.
ACAAGCAGGGGTGTTGCAAAGTGAAAAGTTCTAATCAGATAAGTGAAATGCCTTATGGTAATAGTATGAGAACCTAAATTGGATCTATTGTAATAGGAAAAATAGTTAAATATAAACACAATAAATGAAGGGATCTTATTCCTATCACTACCATGTAAAGAGCCAATTGAAAGATTGAAGAGACTATCAAGAACAGAAAACGGAAGCTGATTCTCAAGCAACAACAAATCTAATCTTATATTAGTGGATAACCAAGGTTTTAAAAGAAAAGCATCATCCTGTGACCAATAAAGGAAGGCATCACATACATACACAAATAATCCCAGAGTGTGATTGTGTTTCAATCTAAGTCTTTTCTATCACACAAATAATCCCCAAAAGTGACAAATCTTTTCTATCTATATCTTTGCTATTGGGGCTTTCTGTGTTTCCCAAGATGATAAGCTAACAGATCAGATGCATTATACTTTTAGAGACATTGGAAACTATAACTGAATAAGGCATTTAACGTGGAAATGAAGAATATTTGACAACAATCTTACCACAATAGACCTCGCCTCCTCATTGACATAGGATCCATCCTTTTTCTTGTGAGTTGCAATACATAATTCACCTCAACTCACAACACGTCCAACCTCCATTTCCTATATATATGTTACCGATTTAATACTAAATATAAAAATAGAATAACTACTCATTAAAACTTAACAAGAAAGAACACATGTTATTTACCATCTCATGTTGCTTTCTAGACAGAAGTTTAGATCTCCCAGTATGTGGAATTGTTTGCTTTTTCCGAGCTTCAACATTCTTTCGACATAGCTCCTAAGACATGAAAAATACATTACCTAAAATTCGAACTTAAAAAAAACCTACACATAAAACAATAAATAGAAATTTTACCTGGTAATCTGGTTTCAAACGATAGTCAACAAATGATGACTATTGATCTTTAGGAATACCATCGAGGACATTATGAATAAGTTGCTCTCTACTATATAAAGGGTCAAAATTCCATAAGTTCAACTTGAAATTCGTATACTTTCTCCCCGTGGTAAGTAAAGAATAACGCTCGGAAATTGAATCTGAAGCTTGAAAATGAAAGAGGTTCTACACAATAAATATTAATGTTAGTATGTTCTAGTTAGAAGACTATTGTCAAAATTCAAAAGTAAATTTGTAAAGTTAGAAAATATTATCATGATCATATTTATATACCTTCAAAGTCTCTAAGCAATCTTTTTTATAGGAATACGGTACTGCTGCCCAGCTTTCATAATTGATAGGAATATTATTGGGTTCAGTTGCAATATGTCCACACGCTCCCGAAAGAAGTGTTGCTGCTTCTCCACAAGCTCTTAGTTGTCTATCCAATGGCACAATAATGTGTTGATCTTTAGGCATATCAAACACACCGGATATCCTCAACTGAATCTTCTTTTGATTTCCTTATTCATCTATTAAGAAAGAAGCAAGTTATTTTCTTTAGCTTGCTTGATAATATAATAACAATAAATCAAAATAGAAAAAATAATATTACCTACAGTTTGTATAGTCCATACTCTACTTGACTTACGTCCTGGGTCCGAGGAATGACTACCCAATGATGGAATAGAGGCTTGAGGTGGTGTTGGCTCTAAAGGAGCTAGTGGTGGCTCCACAGGAACGGAATGTTTCTGAGATGAAGCTTGGGGCATGTCTAAGTGAAAAAAAATTAAAATAAGAACATTACCATGTGGTTGTTGAGTAGGAGCATTACCACGTGACAACATCAGTATCATAGTTTATAGACAACAATGGACTTAAGTAGTTTCTTGCAACTAAATCATATAAAAACATTACCATGTGGTTGTTGAGTAGGAGCAAATGGATGAGACGGAGCATGTGTTGCACTACCCAACGGTGGGATTGGAATTTGAGACACTCTAGTTGGTGCACTAATTGCAGCACCACTCTTTGGACGTTTGGCTTTAGAAGGGATGTCTAAGTGAAAAAACAAAGAGAGTAAAAATAACATACATAAATCCTAGTAATTATATATTGATAAGTGATTAATTTTTTAGAATAAGCAACATAACAATCAACAATATTTCACAATAAAAAAATTAACAAGAACATTACCGTGTTGTTGTTGAGTAGGAGCAAATAGATGAGATGGAGCATGTGTAGCACTACCCAATGGTGGGATTTGAATTTGAGACACTCTAGTTGGTGCACTAATTGCAGCAACAATCTTTGGACGTTTGGCTTTAGAAGGGATGTTTAACTGAAAAAACAAAGAGAGTAAAAATTACATACATAAATCCTAGTAATTATATATTGATAAAGGATTAATTTTTTAGAATAAGCAACATAACAATCAACAATATTTCACAATAATTAATAAGAACATTACCATTACCATCTGGTGGTTGAGTAGGAGCAAATAGATGCGATGGAGCATGTGTAGCACTACCCAATGGTGGGATTGCAGCACCACTCTTTGGACGTTTGAATTTCAACACTCTAGTAAGAGGCATATCTAAGTGAAAGAAATTGATAAAAAATGAGTATTAGCACAAATTACTAAGATGTTACTAAAATATTCAAATACTAAATATAAGTGATTAGTATGTATTACCATGCAAAATTAAGTATAACTACTGAGACATAATTTCATCTTCTCGAAGTTGATTTTGATCATGACATAGTTATGAATTCATTATCTACATCATCCCTAACCAATGTCATTGTGTCATCTTCATTTGAAAATAAATTGCTTGAGTTTTGCACTTGATATGCCTCACTTTCACATATGTCATCTTCTATAACCTGTCCCATATCATACAAATCCCTTGGCTTCATATGCACAACAACACTCCAACCTTTATTAACCTCATCATCCACAAAATATACCAATTATGCTTGTGAAGCTTCAATGTAGGGGTCATGTTCTTCCTGTTCACCAGTATGAATACACTGAGAAAAATTCACTGAAGTAAATAGCCAAGCATCCTTTCTAAATCCTCTTCCACGTGTGGTATCTGCCCATTTACACTTAAAAAGGACAACTTTGAAAAGTCCATAATAGTTAAGCTCAATTATGTCCTCCAATTTTCCATAATATGGCAAATCTGCTTGTCGCACATTGGCATCAACACTACTTGCAACACATAATGTATTTGAAGTTAGAAATACTCCACTATTTTGAAATTTTAGACCTTCATCTCGATCAACTGTTCTAAACTTGAATCCATTGATGTTATATGCAGTGTAACTTTTTGCATGTGGCATTGGACCTCTGGCTAGAAACTTTATTTCCTCTGGAATTGAATTTGTAATGTTTGGGTTCGTAACCTAAATAACAAATTAATTGTTTTAGTAAAAATTAAAAGAAAACATAAATACAGTTTCAACCTACTAGTTGGGGAAACCAAGTTGCAAATTCAATAGTAACTATTTTTTCTATCTTTGTAGCCGAAGGTCTTCAAACTATATTCTTCCTCTTAATGAATGCTCTAAATTCACTACAAAAGTAAATCATATTAACATTTTTTGGCAAGACAAGTATTCTTTTCACATGAAATGCGTCAAAATACTTACTCAATATATTGCTTGACCACTGCACAATTCGATAACAAATATCGATGTGCTTGTATTTTTTCTATTGGGGTCAAAGTAAAAGTTGACGAACTTCCCACCGGTCTACCTAGTTGAGGATAAATGGAGGATGTTTGAGGAGTTTCAATATCATGAGGAATATCATCAACACGTCGACCTCTATTCATCCTTGATTCAACGACCTCATATTGTGAATATAAATTGAGGGTCTCTTCAGCTAAGTAAGCTTCACTTATGGAACCTTCTGGTTGTGCCCTATTTCGTACAAAGGACTTTAAATGTCCTAACTCCCTATGAGCAAAAAAATAACTCAATTAAATTATTTACTTAAAAAATTATTTAAAAAGAATTAATGAGTTAAGTATTCACCTTAATATTGGATACATCCAATGATAATGTACGGGCCCTCCCAACTTCACTTCTTGAACAAGATGACAAGTTAAATGGATCATCACTGTGAGGAATGATGGGGGTAATAGAATTTCCAAATGACAAAGGGTAAGCACAATCCGATGTTGCAACTTGTCAAGGTCTGAGGGATTCAAGCTTTTTAAACACAACTCTTTGAAAAATGAGCAAAACTCTACTTAAACCGCAGTCACCTCGTGAGGCAAAACATTACGTATAGCCAATGGAAGCAAATGTTGCATAAGAATGTGGCAATCATGACTCTTTAACCCAAATATCCTAGAGTTTTGATCATCAATGCAAGAAGATATGTTGCTTGAGTAACCATCTGGCATCTTTACATTCTTCAAAGTTATGAGAAATGTCTTTCTTTGTTCTTTTGTCATTGTAAATAATAAGGGAAGAAACTTTCCATTTTCATCAGGCCAAAGATCTTCTTTTATACCAATATCTTTTAGATCTTGACGAGCTCCAAGATGATCTCTTGATTTATCATCTTTGAGCAATGTGTACAACACATTATCACAAACATTCTTCTCAATATGCATAACATCTAGATTATGGCGTAAAATATTATCTTTCCAATAAGGAAGATCAAAGAATATGCTATTCTTTTTCCATTGTTTTGGCCTATCTTCCACACGAGACCGTTTCCCTCTATTATTTGACCCCAGGTTGCTTCCAAAGGTTACATTGATACCATCTAGTTGCTTCAAAATTTCTGACCTGGATAATAGTATTGGCGGATCCCTTTCTTCAATTGTGCCATCAATCTAAATTTATGACCCTTCTCTAGGAATCGTCGATGACCCATAAAACACCATTTTTTCCTATATCTTAGCCGACAAGGGTTTGTATCAAAATTACAAGTTGGGCAAGCATAACCAATATAAGTGTTCCACCCAGATACAACACCAAGTCCTGGGAAGTCACTAGTTGTCCACATAAGAGCTGCTTGTAACGTCCTAATCCCCAGAATTAGGAAATTATGCCCGTTGGAAGCATAAATCCAAAATTGAGTGAATTATTTTTGCGACATTATCGATATCAATAACTAACTACAGGCATGTTTAACTAATCCAACGTTTACTTAAACATAACCTGTGAACACATTACAATCCATAAACCAAGGTTACATCAGTTCCATGAGCTCTAAACAACGGAAGAATAAGAAATTACACACACACACACACACACACACACACACATATATATATATACAAATACAGTCATCCCAATAACTACAATAAAAGAGGGCTCCAAGCCCACAAAACTCTTAAGCTGTGGCGGTGCCATGATCCTCACGACCTGCCTAGGAATCTAAAATGTAAAACCCACAAAGGGGTGAGACTAACGTCCCAGTGAGCAAAGCAGTGCATACATATATAACATACCACAGGTGAAGCATAACATGATAGGGATAACAAGTAATAACAGTTTAAATCTAAAATCAAGGATGTCTAAGCATGGAAGTTGGCATGATATATTAATGACATGATGCAATGCTTGACTCCAATGGCCATGATAATTTGAAGTAAGTTTAACATGATAGCTTGGAAATAAACTTAAACATGTTATATTGAAAATATTTTTTAACATGAACTACTAACCCAGCAGCATGGGTCTTATCACTTGACATTCAGCTAGACTGAGCTTAGACTACAAGGGATATCGCCCCTGGGGACAGTACATCGCCGCCATTACCTGACGGACGAAGCCTCGTTTTAAATCAATTACATGATGGTCCTAGACCCGTGATGGCCGAAGCCTAAACATAAATATTTTCACTTGATTGTTAAGTAGCTTAATTACTTGAAACATGATGGTCCAAGACCCGTGATGGACGAAGCCTAAACATGATTTTCTTGTTACTTGAAATACATGAAAACTTGAAAACATGAGTGGTTTACTTAAAACTTGAGCATGCTTCAAGAAAACACGAGTGCTTAACAATGGACGTGAATCTAAACATGAGTATGAGCATGAACATGAGCAATTTGATCCATAAGCCCTTGCATCAAGTCTCCTAGCCTAGGGTTTTCCAACAATGAATCTCATACAATAACAATCATAATCATCATGTTACATACATCCATCTAAGCCATAATATTCACTAAAACAACTAAAAGAAATCCACCTCTAGGAAAAGCCCCAATTTCAAACCCTAATTGGACATCTAACCTCAATCTCCTTCAATAACCCATACTAACACAAATCAATCGGTAGAATCACAATAATAAGCACATACAACCTAAGGAAAGGGAGAGGGAGGAGTGGGTTCATGTAAAAGTTCACATAAAAAGGGGGAGGTGGAGTGTGTGAGCTCTACTCACCTCTAATGGAGGAAAATAGGAGGAATTTAGGGAGGAAAATGAAAATCCAAGCTCCATGGGTGGTGGAGTAGCCTCCAATCTAGCTCTTCTTCTTCTCCCAGCTCCACTCTCTCTAGAAGTATCTCTTCCTCTCTCTAAAATTAAGGAGAGGAAAGAAATGAGGAAGAGGACCCTAGATTAGTGTTTTAAAGAACCATACGCGTTCCTGCGCTCAGCGCAGCTGGAGCGCAGGTTTCCGCGATTCCTCACTGATATCTGTGCTCAGCGCAGCTGGAAGGCATGTTTCCTCAATTCCTCTCTGTTTTCTGCGATCAGGCTGCGCTCAGCGCAACTGTTGTGCAGGAAAACAGATTGGAATTCCTCTGTTCCTCGACAGCTTTCTCGTATGAGCAAGAATGTGTCTGTTTGGGGTGCAAACGAGCTCGGAATACTATCGTATAGCATATCAAACAGAATCCCCGGATCTTAGCTTTCTTATGCAAGTGGAATCACCTCAATTGGACATCTGTAACTCTAGGTATTATCAAATTAATGCACCAAGGTCATTAGGCTTAAAACCCAAAATTAAGCAATAACCTTGTTTGAAGCCTAGCGGGGCAAGCTTTACATGAGTCATGTTATAACTCATCAATTCCACTCTAATGAGGCTAATGCTAAGGGTTCTAAGTGTCCATGACACTAGGATCCTCTATTCCCTTGTTCCTAAGTCTCTTCTTCATTACTCACCTCCTCACCATGTTATTCTTTTCACCATCAAGTGTGACTCCTCCTAAGTTAACTCTACGTCCACTTGGGACTTGATACTTGGTTTCCCTTCTAAATTTCCCTTAACACTCATGAACTCTCACTAAACCTCCTATCCTTTCCCTTAATTTATCCCCATACCCTCAAGTTCTCAGTCCAAATCCTAACTTTCCTCTCTTGGCGGAATCCCCCACCTATGACTTCCACTGGATTCTCCCTAGGTCCAATTTTCGGGATGTTACACTACTCGCATTCTAAACACTTCATTCAATGAAGAATCATAGGTTTCTACACCAACACTCCATAGCTCATTCAACTCTTTGATTAGATGCTGTAAACACACTTCTATATTGTTCCCTGACATTTGTTTACCAGGGATGATCATAGATAAAATTAGAGATGTTTGCTTCATGCACTCCTAAGGAGGGTGATTGTAAGGAATTAGAATCACCGACCAAATACTGTAGTTATTGCTCATGGTTCCATAAGGATTGAAACCATCAGTAGCTAGACCAAGGCGAACATTTTGAGATTCTAAAGCAAATTCAGGGTGACTTTGGTCAAAATTCTTCCACGCTTCACCATCTCTTGGATGTCTCAACAATCCATCTGGGTTACTCCATAAAGCATGCCATCTCATAGACTTGGTTTATGTTGAGACAGATTTTGGTACTTAGGGATTTCATTAATTAGGGTAAGACTTTGATAGCTAATTATGTGTTAAATAAGTAGAGGAAATGATTTAGGAAAGTAAAGAAACAAGACTTAGAACATAAACCAAAATCTTGAAATTTCAGTATTCTCGCTCAAGCGAGAATATCTCGCTTGAGCGAATTATGCAGCAGAATGTGGAAAAAAGAATTTCTACATATCTCGTTTAAGTGAGCTGCGTTCGCTTAAGCGAGAAACAGGGGACTTTTGGGAGGCTCTCTGGACAATTTTCGCTTAAGCGAGAAGAGCTCGCTTTAGCGAGAAACGTCCAGAGAGGGGGTACTTTCTGGATCATTCTCGCTTGAGCAAGACAGTTTCGCTTGAGCGAGAATGTGAAGGAAAAACATGCAACCGACATGCTCGCTCAAGCGAAAATATCTCGCTTGAGCGAGAATTCACTTAAAGGCACTAGATCCTTAATTTAGAATCAGAACTTCATTTTCTTTCTCATTCTTCTTGAGTTTAGAGAGAGACTCTGGGTTTTAGAGAGAGGAAGCTTTAATTGAAGTTTGAAGAGGGGATTTGGAGTATGGAATCATCAAGTGATCCACCACTATCCGTTCTTCTTCCTTCAATTTCCAAGTATAAGTGAGTACAACTCACTCCTTAGTGTTTTCTTGTATGTGCCTTGAATATGCTCCCTAATCCTTACCTTCCCTTTTCTCTATTAGGGTTTATTATTAGGAATTACAATTGTTACTAAATTGATGCTGAGTTATAGAAATTGAGACTTAGAATTAGAAGAAGTGTAGTATAGAATAAGTTTGAAACTATCGAAAGTGCGTACTTTGAATATGTACAAATTCTGAAATTTTGATCTTGTATTATGAATTATAGGTAAATTATCATGTTTATGTTAATTGGAACTCTAAAAGCCGGTTTCGACCGTGAGATTAATTAAGCCGACATCAGCCGTGAGTTAAAACAATATAACTAAGTTTAAAACACGACTTTGGTCCAGTATGGGTGGGATTCGTCCCAGGGAAAGATATTTCTTGTAGTCTGAGCTCAGTTCTAACTCCAGAAAGAGATAAGAACATACCTACTGGGCACAGCAGTGAGTGCATCATGCTTGCATATCAGTTTATTTGACTATTGCCTTATGAATTATGTGTAATTTGTTATTTGTCATTGATAATTGTTCCCTGCATTAATTCATGCATGTGATTGTATTCACTGAGATTTTTATCTCACCACGTGTTATGTGGATTATTAGTTGAGCAGGTACCACCCCGTTCGAATTCTCAGATGGGAAACTGAAGTGCTTCAGGATGGACTTTAGCCACTTTTTGTTTACTTGAGATGTTTTCATGTGCATATGTATATATATATATGGTAGTAGTATTATGATGTATTCATATGGTGTTTGGTGTTACTAGTGTCTTAATGTACAGGATAGTTGATGTTTCGTGTGTGTGTATATATTTATATATTGTCTTTTTTACTAGAATAAGGTGTTTATCATTTAGAATTATTCACTGAATTGTTGAATTATCGTTGGATTCCTTACAATTTCGTGAATATGTCGATATCTGAATCGTCACGTTTTAAATTCTAAGTTAGGAATTTGGTTTCCAACAACCTAAATTTTGATTTAGAAATTTAAGGCGTTTCATTTTGGTATTAGAGCAGTTCAATCCAATTGGACTGTGAAATTAGGATATTCCTGTAGTTTGTTAATGATCCCTTATGTATTATTTTGTGAATTGAGAGACTGATCACCTCGATATTTTTTAATGATATGCAGAGAATCATGGCAGGCGGCCGAAGAGGTCGTCCAAGGGTCAATCCTCCTTCCTTTCCTTCTGCATCTTCTCAGGGTCCTACTCTGGATCTGGTAGCTGCAGCCCTTTAAGCACTCACTCAAATGATGGGGGAACAGATAAATTCTAATCGAGCTCAAGCAGAAGCAGCACGGGAGCAAGCTGCCACCAATGCAGTAGTGCTCCAAGAGATGACTAGGAGGCCGACGGAGCCACCACCACCCTCTACAGTGGATCCATTTGCTCTTGGGTTATCTGAGTTTCGGAAGCACAATCCTCTGTAGTTCAATGGAATTTATGATCCTGATGTTGCGGCAAAATGGCTCCAAGACTTGAATCGGATATTTGATGTGATGAAGTGTCCGAACGAGGCTAAGGTGGGTTTTGCAGTTTACATGTTGAGAAGGGAAGTTGAGGACTGGTGGAAAACTGCTAAAGTTCGAGCTGTAGAGGCAGAGGCTCCAATGACTTGCGATGTGTTCCAGAACTTGTTCTTGGGAAAATACTTTCCAGCAACCATTAAAAGGCAAAAGGAGGCAGAATTTCTACAATTAAGGCAAGGAGATTTGTCGATAAGTCAATATGTGGCCAAGTTTGAAGAATTAGCAAAATACTCAAGATACCTACAAGCCGTGACAGATGAGGAATGGAGGTGTACTCGATTGGAAGGAGGGTTGCGACCTGAATTGTTGGACCGGGTAGGGACTTTGGAGATCACTGATTTTTCCACTTTGGTTAGTAAATGTTACATTGCAGAGAAGAATTATAAAGGAACTACACCAACACCTGTGCCATAAGAAAACAAGGGAAAGGGGAAGCTTGAAGTGCCCATCCAGGGCAAGGGCCCCAAGCCTAAGTGGCAAGGAAAACCAGTCTTAGCCACTCAGCAGGCCCAATGCCAAGGGGTACCTACATGCCCCAAGTAAGGGAAGGAGCATTCAGGAGAGTGCCTGACAGGGAAGAATGTGTGTTACTTCTGCAAACAACCTGGTCATGTCAAGAGAGAGTGTCCAAAGATGAAGAACCCCCAGAAACCTCAATCCACTGGAAGAGTTTTTACCCTCAATGGGGAAATGGCAGCTTCTACAGACAATCTGTTGCGAGGTATGTGCACCTTAGGAGAGCGGACCTTAATTGTATTGTTTGATTCAGGGCAACCCATTCCTTCATTTCTTTTGATTGCGTAAACTAGTGGAAAATGACTGTTGATTCCTTACCTTATGTTCTTAGTGTAATTACACCAGTCAAGGAAGCTATTTCTACTTCTCTTGTATGTCCTCAATGCCCTATTGTTATACAAGGGAGAGTTTCCAAGGTTGACCTAATTTTTTTACCATTGAAGAGTATGGACCTTATTTTAGGAATGAACTGGTTATCTTCCAACCAGGTTATGCTTGACTGTTTCAACAAGAAGGTTGTGTTTCCACCTCTTCCTCCTTCTCCGAGGGAGAAACCATCCGTACTCTTGTCCAGTATCACCCAAGTATCCCAATGCCTCAGTGATGGGAGTCGTTGTTTCATTTTGTTACTTTCCTCAACTCTAGATTCCAAAGTAGATTTGAACAGTGTGGCAACGGTTTGGAGTTTCAAGATGTTTTTCCTAGTGAAGTCACAACTTTACCTCCGGACCGAGAAATAGAATTCAACATAGACTTGATACCACGCTCATGACCCATTTCTAAGGTGCCTTATAGAATGTCTCCACTAGAACATAGTGAACTTAAAACTCAATTAGAAGATCTCATAGCTAAGAGGTTCATTAGGCCTAGTGTGTCACCCTGGGGGGCTCTAGTACTTTTGGTGAAAAAGAAAAATGGGAGCATGAGATTGTGTGTAGATTATAGACAACTGAATAAGGTCACCATCAAGAATAAGTATCCCCTACCCAGAATATATGATCTTTTAGACCAACTCAGGGGCGCCTCAGTGTTTTCTAAGATAGATTTGAGATCAGGATACCACCAGATGAAAATTAGGAAGGAAGATATCCCTAAAACAACTTTTAGGACTAGGTACGGGCACAACGAGTATCTGGTAATGCCATTTGGTGTTACTAATGCTCTTATTGTATTCATGGACTACATGAATCAAATTTTCCGCCCCTTTTTAGATCAGTTTGTTGTTGTGTTCATCGACGACATCCTGATCTATTCTCGTAGTCTAGAGGAACATAAACGTCACCTTAGGATTGTTTTAGGGGTTCTGAGAGAAAAGAGACTATTTGCTAATCCTGAAAAATGTGAGATTTGGAGGGACAGGGTCCATTTCTTAGGGCATGTGATTACTAGAGAGGGAGTATCAGTTGATCCTAGCAAGGTAGAAGCCGTATTTGAATGGGAAAGACCTAAAATCGTTACGGAAATTAGGAGTTTCCTAGGATTGGCCGGCTACTACCGGAGATTCATTAATGGATTCTCCCGGCTAGCCTTGCCTCTCACAAGATTGACTCGAAAGGGTCAAGCCTTTGTGTGGGACAAGAAGTGTGAGCAGAGCTTTCTGGAGCTCAAAGAGAAGTTAACTACCACTCCGGTATTAGCGTTGCCAGATTTTTCAAGAACCTTTGAGGTGTACAGTGATGCCTCGGGAAAGGGTTTAGGGTGTGTTTTGATGCAGGAAAGGAGAGTGGTAGCTTATTCTTCTAGGCAGTTGAGGCCTCATGAGGAAAATTATCCTACTCATGATTTAGAATTAGTAGTTGTGGTGTTTGCCCTCAAAATTTGGAGGCATTACCTGTTTGGTGTGAGATTTGAGGTCTTTAGTGATCATAAGAGTTTGAAATATCTCTTTGATAAAAAAGAACTCAACATGAGGCAAAGAAGATGGATGGAGTTTCTTAAGGACTATGATTTTGAGTTGAAGTACCACCCGGGTAAAGCCAATGTAGTGGCTGATGCTCTCAGTAGAAAATCTCTTCATGTGTCATCGTTAAGGTGCATGAGATGAGCCTTCTGGAAGATTTTAGAAATTTGAATCTTAATGTGGAGTTTAGTGAAGGTCGCATTAAGTTGTGTAGATTGGAAATCACTAATGAGCTTCAAGCTCTGATCAGGGAAGTTCAGGGTTTGGACCCAGATCTTCAAGGCAAAAGAAGGGAAATTAGGGTTTTCTAAGTCAGAGGATGGGATGGTTCTTTTCAAAGGAAGAGTTTGTGTCCCTAAGGGGGGTAGTGTGAGGCAGTTGATCTTAGAGGAGGCCCACAGGGGCAAGTTTTCTATGCATCCTGGCACTACCAAGATGTATCAGGACTTGAAGAGGATGTTTTAGTGGGATGGTATGAAGAATGAGATAGCTGAGTATGTCTCCAAGTGTCTAACCTGTCAGCAAGTTAAAATAGAACATCAGAAACCATCAAGAACACTCATGCCTTTAGAAATCCCTAAGTGGAAGTGGGAGAGTAAAGCTATGGGTTTCGTGGTAGGATTACCTCGAGTCCAGGCTTGTTTTGATGCCATCTGGGTCATTGTGGACCGATTAACTAAATCAGCCCATTTTCTCCCAGTTAGGAATACCTATTCCTTGATTAAGTTAGCAAATTTGTATGTAAAGGAGATTGTTAAACTACATGGCATTCTCTCTAGCATCATATCTGATAGGGACCCTAGGTTCACCTCTAGGTTCTGGAATGCACTTCACCGGTCTTTCGAGACTAAACTTAGGTTTAGCACCGCATACCACCCTTAGACTGATTGTTAGTCTGAGAGAACCATTCAAACCTTAGAGGATATGCTTAGAGCTTGTGTGTTAGAGGAATCAGGCAGTTGGGATAGGTACTTACCCCATGTAGAGTTTGCTTATAATAATAGTTTTCATAGCAGTATAGGCATGGCACCATATGAGGCCCTGTATGGTAGGAAGTGCATATCTCCTCTCTGTTGGTTCGAGATTAGTGAGAAAGCCCTGTTAGGTCCGGAGTTAGTGCAGGAAACCACTAAGAAAATTAAGATCATTAGGGAAAAGCTTGCAACTGCCCAAAGCCGGTAGAAGAGCTATGCTGATAATAGAAGGAAGAACTTAGAGTTTGAGGAAGGGAATCATGTCTTTTTAAAAGTAACTCCTGTCACTGGTATTGGAAGAACGATCAAAACCAAAAAGCTGAATCCTAGATACATTGGTCCATTTCAAATCCTGTAGAGGGTTGGCCCTCTGGCCTACAGGATTGCCCTTCCACCTCACTTATCCAAAATCCATAATGTCTTCCATGTATCTCAGTTAAGGAAGTATATTCATGATCCTTCACATGTTTTAAATCCTGAATCAATACAATTGAGGAAAGACCTCACAAATCCATCAAAGGCTGCACAGATTATGGACAGAAGTGCCAAAGCCTTGAGGAACAAGACAATTCTTTTGGTTAAGGTAGTATGGGTAGATCAGTCACCTGAGGAAGCAACCTGGGAGAAGGAAGATGTTATTCGTTCTCAATTTCCAGAACTATTCAATTAAGGTATAGTATTTTACCCTACTCTTAACCAATTTTGGGGACAAAAATTATCTTAAGGGGGGTAGAAATGTAACATCCGGTACTTAGGGATTTCATTAATTAGGGTAAGACTTCGATAGCTAATTATGTGTTAAATAAGTAGAGGAAATGATTTAGGAAAATGAAGAAACAAGACTTCGATAGCTAATCATGTGCATATGTATATATATATATATATACATATATACATATATATATATATATTTATATGGTAGTAGTATTCAGATGGTGTTTGGTGTTACTAGTGTCTTAATGTACAGGATAGTTGATGTTTCGTGTGTGTGTATATATATATATATACATATATATTGTCTTTTTGACTAGAATAAGGTGTTTATCATTTAGAATTATTCGCTGAATTGTTGAATTATCATTGGATTCCTTGCAATTTCGTGAATATGTCAATAACCGAATCGTCACGTTTTAAATTCTAAGTTAGGAATTTGGTTTCCAACGGGCTAAATTCTGATTTAGAAATTTTAAGGCGTTTCAAGCTACGGTTAACAATGCGTTGCCTATTATGTGTTTTAGGAACACTTCTAAAATTGTTGACCAATAAATAGTCCACAATTAGTAAAACCATTGTCTTATCTATGTTTCAACTACGATTTTTTAAATGTTGCTTAAAAAGGCGTTGCCTAAAGACTAAAATGTTGTAGTGACTTTAAATATTCAACTTCAACTCAGATTTACAGAGAAAAGTGTTTAACCTTAACCCAAATTCTCTCATTATAATGACTAATTAAAGTAGGGATAGGGTTTTCATATAATCCAATTTTAATTAAAATAACATATTTATAGTAAAGATTTTGATGTAGTAGATAAAATTTATAGTAACAAATTAAAACAAAGGAAAAAGTAACTTGACTTGATACATTTGTATATAACAGAGAGAATTCATAAATATTAATGAATTAGCACACACCATGATATCCCATATTCAAGAGTCGTGGTAATAACAATGATTAAACCATGGTTTTTAGAATGAGAATGGACATACAGTTCTTGCAAATAAGTGATTTTCCTAAACACCCTAACTAGCAAAATTGTGCAAGAAACTAACCACCAGGATTCAGGATGCAACCTTCACAGGAGCAGGACGGTGACCGCACGACGACGCAGGAGCAACCATTGTAGGAGCAAGGAAACTGGCGTAAGAAACAACTTTGGAGCAGGAAGGAGGCGACTATTGTTGAAAGCGCGCCGGCCTAACGAAGTGAAGCTTCTATCTCTTTTTTGTTATTCACTAAACTTTCTATATTGGATAAATGTATAACTGATGTAGACACAATCTTTTATATCAAGTATAATTGTAACCTAGATAGAATACTATTTTCTATATCGGGTATATAACAACCGATTTACCAAAATATCACTTATATTCAAAATTGCCACCACGCCTTTTTCTAAAATAGTTGTTATTTAACTGATATAGAATCTTGTTATAGAAACGTGTCTTTCCACTCCAATATTGCAAAAGTTAGCAATTTGAATTCTTAGCCAAACTTCTTCTTCGGGATGTGAGACAAATTAGATTGTCATTGAACGCATCCATACAAAGAAAAGAAATAAATTAGAGCATCAAAGACTAAGTGATCTTGTTTATGTTACTTATAACTTGCGTTTGAAGAATAGTTATACAGATCTCTCTAAAATCTAAATCTTATACATTGTTGTCCATTCTTTTTTTAAGCATAATTAAGTTATTTTTTTATACTTTAATACTTTATTTTAGGTTGGAGTACAAGAAAAGAGGTTATGATCCTATTGATTGTGAATCCATTAAGAAAGTTGATTTTTGGATAGTTGAGGAAGAAACACTTCCTAAGTAGGATATTGATGATGCAATTCCAATAAATGGAGCAGGTAAATGTTTAATTGTTTTGAATATATTTCTTTTTTAATGTATTATTCTAGAGCAAATGTTTAATTTTTCTCCTTTCTTGAAATTTAATTAGGTGATATGAAGAAACTGAACGTACAAAGGCAATATTAGATTCAAATGTTATCTAATTTGGGAGTGATGATATTGGTGGAAGTGGTCCATATGCCAACATATTGGCATTTGATGTAGTCAACCTTGATGATTATGACTTATGATTAGGAGAATTTCTAATAGCTACTATTTGACTATTTGTTATTTTTTTATTCTATGTGTTGTTAATTTATCATTGATAATGGATATTGTTGTTTTTTGGTGAACCTAGATTTCATGTTATTTTATATTTGATTTTATTTTATGTGTAATTATGAATGTTGAACTTATGAATGAGTAGTAGGTTTTAATTTTAAATGTTTTGAAGTCATGAATATCAATTTTTTGCTATTTAAATTTTAATGTACTATGTAAAAATATAAAAAAAAATATTATTTTATTATTTACTACCGGTCCGACTACGGTTCAACCACGGTCAGACCATTGAATCTTAAATCGGTGGCTAGACCGGTTGAATGACCGATCCAATTTTAAAAACATGTGCTATAGCAACTTTGATCCAATTTATGTGACTAGCAATGCAAAAACTTGGGTACTTTTATTCACACTGTATACTTATTGTAACATCCCATAAATCAGGACCTTTAGATAATCATGATACTAATATAAGAATTTGTATGTTAATAATTTGGATAAGAGGTATAGGAACATTTAAGATAAGACTTAGGCTAAAAACCAGATTTTAGTAGTCTCGCTCAAGCGAGAATAATTCGCTTGAGCGAGTTATGCAGCAAAACTTAGAATTTTAGTTTCTGCGATTCTCGCTTAAGCGAAATGCATTTCGCTTAAGCGAGAAGTCGGGGAATTTGAGAGACTCTCTGGACAATTTTTGCTCAAGCAAGAACGAGTTCGATTGAGTGAGAATCGTCCAGAGAGGGGGTGTTTTCTGGGACATTCTTGCTCAACCGAGACAGCTTCGCCTGAGCGAGAATATAAAGGATTTGCATGCAATTGACTCGCTCGCTCAAGCGAGAATAGCTCGCTTGAGCGAGAATCCACTTATAGGCACTGGATTCTTAACTTAGACAGAAAACAACTTCACTTTCTTCTTCTTCTTAATCTAGAGAGAGAGAGAGACTAGGTTTACAGAGAGGAAGTGGATTCGAAGCTTGAAGAGGAATTTGGAGCAAGGAATCACCAAGTGATCCACCTTAGATCCGTCCTTCTTCATTCAATTTTGAGTTTAGGTGAGTACAACTCACTTTCTTTGTGTCTTTCTCAATAGTTTCTATGAACATGTTCCCTAATCCCTTCTTTCCCATTCTCTATTAGGAATCATTGTTAGAAATTGTATTCTTGTAACTGATTTAAGGATTGATACTTATGAATCGAGACTTAGAATCAGAATAGGGATTATGTGATACAAATTAGGTTCGAAACTATCGAAAATGCTTACGTTGAATATGTATGAATTCTGACTTGTTACTATATTATGAATTGTTAATGAATTATCATGTTTATGTTAATTGAAACACTTTAAGCCAGTTTCGACCGTGAGTAATTCAAGTCGACCTTTGCGTTGTGAGTTAAAATTAAGTAATTATGTTTAAAACACGACTTCGGTCCAGTTTGGGTGGGATTCTTCCTCGGGAAACATATTTTCCGTAGTCTGAGCTCAGTTCTAACTCCAGAAAGAGATAAGAACATACCTGCTGGGCACAGCAGTGAGTGCATCATACTTGCATATCAGTTTAGTTGATTATTGTTTATGAACTATGTATGATTAGTTGTTTGACATTGATATCTGCTCCCTGCATTCATGCATGTGATTTGTATTCACTGAGATTTTTTTATCTCACCACGCGATATGTGGATTATTTAGTTGAGAAGGTACCACCTCTTCCAGACTCTCAGACCGGGAGATGAAGTGCTTTCGGGAGGGACTTGCTCTTCCTTCTCTTTTATTTATGAAATGTTTTACCTGTATATAATTGTATATGTGGCAGTAGCATCCTAGTAGACTCGAAGGATGAATTGTAAATATTAGTGACTTGATGTACATGATAGATTAGTGTTATGTATATACTGGTTTTAACCTATATAGATGCGTTTATCGTTTAGAAATGTCCGTTGAATTGTTAAATTATCATTGGATTATTTACGTTCTTGGGAACATATTGGTAACCGAATTGTCACGTTATAAATTCTAAGTTAAGAATTTGGTTTCCAACGGGCTAAATTCTGATTTAGAAATTTAGGGCATTACACTTATTTTATATTTTATTGCTTTCTTTTCGTTCAATGCTCTGTTTGAATGGTCACTACTATTTTATTCTTAACATGTAATAAATTGTGATGGCTTTATATTTGATATTAAATTAATCAGGATACTTTCTTTTATATTAAATGACCGCTGATTTAATTCCCTATATTCACCTAATCCTTTTGCGAAAAGTATTTGTATCCCACAAACAATGGCAACACAAAATGTACCGCGAGGTGATTTTCGTTCAGTAAAAAAAGGGAGAGAGAAGGAGATTTTAAATGGCAAACAGTGCGGTACCATCAGTTCATTGCTCATCCTTTTATTTCCGTCCAATGCTCTGTTTGAATCTTTTATTCCATGCGTTTATGATGTGATGAATTTTGATGGATATATATTTGATATACTACTGTTAGCATTATTTGATGTTTTAATTTAAGAAAAAATTATTTCGATTAAATGAAGGTATAGAAAATTACGTGAAAAGAATTTGAGATATTAAATCTTTCTTTGAGATATTACGTGAAAAAAGACATACACACATGACTTTGATCAGCATATAATAATTTTCTTCTAAATCCTTTTTTAATGGTGATCTAAGGGAGAGCTGAATATAAATAGAACAATAGGGTGTTAAGCATAATTTTTTATTATTTTTTCTTCATTCTATATATATTAATTCATTACACTTTTTTGTTTTATGAATATTTTTCAAAGAGATGGGTGATAATGAAGTTGATTCAACTACACCATTAAAAGATTTCGATGATTGAGTGAACACATAAGAGGAATGGTTTCCTATGAGTGAAAAAGATTAAAACCCATAATATATAGTCTTTGATATTTTAGAAGAAGGAGAAAACTTTTATAAAATGTATATATGTATATGTTGATGGTTTTAGTATATGCGCAAGTCATCTCTAAACAAAAGATAAATTAAATGGCCTGAAGTAGAAGTATTTTTTTGTTCAAACCAAGGCTTCAAAGTTGAGAAAAAAAATACCATAGCTAAGTTGTTTGATGAAAAAATTCCTAAAACTAGAAGAAGAAAGCTTACAAGGGAAGGGTATGATGTAAAGATTGTTTTTAAAAGGACAACAGAAGGAATATATGAAGTTGCGCGATTTCATAAAATTTATGCACATCCATTAGTCACACCTAAGATAAAGTAATTCTTAAGTTTGCTTAAGAAGTAAGCAATGTTTATAGGAATTTATTAATTTTCTACAATAAATGCCAATGTAGGCTGTAAAAAGGTTTTGTGTAACGCCCTAATTTCTAAATTCAAGACTTAGTCCGTTAGAAACTAAATCCCCAATTTAGAAAATCAAAACGCCCGATTCCGGATATCAAACACCATAATTCAATAAGTAACCAATGATAACTTATACAATTTGCGAACAACTTAAACTTAATACACATAACCACTACTATAAAATATGTACATCTGGCCCGAAGGCTACCAACTGAACAACTCTAACATAAAACCAAAGTTATACATAAATATACTATACAATCTCAAAAAAAATACTAAACATCAAAACATGTAAAGCTCCTGCTCTAATCTCACTGATCTTTTCCAGGAGGTACCTGCACACCTAGATTATATCCACAAAACGCGTGGTGAGACTAATGTCTCAATGAAGCATAACCATGCATATGCAGTGTAAAGGAAAATCAATCACTAATCAATATGCAACAATAATCATAATCAATTAAATGTGTTAACAATGCAACTCACTGCTGTGCCCATCAGGCATGATATTATCATTTAAACTGGAGTTAGAACTGAGCTCAGACTACGGGAAACGTCTTTCCCGGGGACGTATCCCACCCATTACTGGACCGAGGTCAATTTTCACATAATCATTTAGTTTTATTAACTCACAGCACAAGTCCGACTTATTTAACTCACGGTCGAAACCGTCATTCATGAAATCGATGACAAAACTAAATGTTCAAGCATTTCGAGAGTTTCGTAACTTCGATATTCAAAGGTTTTTCAAGCAAATCCTAACGTCAATTACTCAATTCCAAAACAAGTATCACCAATCCAATCAAAATAACCATATAGAAAGGGAATTAAAGGCTAGGGTTCATACATTGAGCATTTTGACAATTTCGTAAATCCCGCTACCCTAAGGTTTTCAATGAAAAATTCAACAACAAACATTCAATTTCATACAAACATCACTAATCTAACCACAATAACCATACAGAAAGGAAATTAGAGAGTAGGGTTCATACTTCGGGGAAAATCCAAAAATCAAAGGGGAGAGTGTGTGTGTGAATTATACTCACCAATTCTTGAAATTCAAGAGAGGAATGATGAGTAGAGACGCCCACTTGATGAATCCTAGCTTCGATCTCCCTTTCCACCCTCAAAACCAAGCTTTCTCTCTCTCTAGGTCGAAGAAATGGAGAAGGAAATGAGACATGCATCTGTTTTTCAGCTCCAGCCCTTATATACTTAAGTGACGGTAATCGATTACCATCCCCTGGTAATCTATTACCAGTAGCGAACAAAGCACTGGAATCCCTTCCTAGGAAACTGGTAATCGATTACAACCCTTGGTAATCGATTACAAAAATTTCAGCTCTCGGGTAATCGATTACCATCCTCTGGCAGTCAAATTACCAAACACTTATCTCTCTGGTAATTGATTACCATCCTCTGGCAGGAAATTACCAAAAACTTAGCTCTCTGGTAATCGATTACAAACTCTCTGTAATCGATTACCAGCAACCCAAACTTATTAAATTTACTTAGACAAAACCTGAACTATGTTTTATAATTAAGTTTTTAACCCCTAGTTCCTTAACTTACCTTTCCTTAATTACTAACACATAATTCTCTGTTTTCCGCCTAATGAATTATTAGAGATTCTAATTTGCGGGATGTTACATTCTACCCCCCTTCAAGCAATTTTGACGTCAAAATTGTTCAAGAAAACAGAAATTTAAGACTACCTCAACTAAAAAGTTCCGGAAACTGCTCCCGGATGACATCTTCTTTCTCCTAAGTTGCCTCTTCTGGAGATTGACCTTTCCAATACACCTTCACCAAAGGAATTGCCTTTCTCCTTAAGGTTTTGACACTCCTGTCGATAATCTGTGTAGGTCTAGAAGGAATGGTGAGATCTTCTCTTAATTGTATTGATTCAGAGCCAATAACATGTGATGGATCATGAACATATTTTCTTAACTGAGATACATGGAAAACATCATGTATCCTGGACAACTGAGGTGGTAAAACTATCTTGTAAGCCAGAGAGCCAACCCTCTGCAGGATCTGAAATGGACCAAGAAATCTAGGATTGAGCTTTTTGGTCTTGATGGATCGTCCTATGCCTATGACAGGAGTTACTTTCAAAAATACATGGTCCCCTTCCTCAAACTCTAAGTCTTTTCTTCTTTTGTCAGCATAACTCTTTTGTCGACTTTGGGCAGTTACGAGTTTTTCCCTAATGATCCTGATCTTATCTGAGGTTTCCTGCACTAACTCTGGGCCTAAAAAGGTTCTCTCACCTACCTCACACCAACACAAAGGAGACCTGCATTTCCTACCATACAGTTCCTCATAGGGTGTCATGCCTATACCGCTATGAAAACTGTTATTGCAAGCAAACTCAATGAGAGGCAGAAATCTATCCCAACTACCTGACTCCTCTAAAACACAAGCCCTGAGCATATCTTCTAAGGTCTGGATGGTTCTTTCAGACTGACCGTCAGTCTGAGGGTGGTAAGCAGTGCTAAACCGAAGTTTGGTCCCGAAAGCCTGGTGAAGTGCATTCCAAAACCTGGAAGTGAACCTAGGGTCCCTATCTGATATGATGTTAGAGGGAATGCCATGGAGTCTGACAATCTCTCTAACATACAAATTTGCTAACTTGCTAAGGGAATAGTTACTCCTAATTGGTAGGAAGTGGGATGACTTGGTCAGTCGGTCCACAATCACCCAGATGGCATCAAAACCAGCTTGGACTCGAGGTAATCCTACCACAAAGTCCATAGCTACACTCTCCCACTTCCACTCATGGATTTCTAATGGTAAAAGGGTTCCTGATGGTTTCTGATGTTCTATTTTGACCTGTTAACACACTAAACACTTAGAAACATAATCTGCTATATCTCTCTTCATACCATCCCCAAAACACGTTTTCAAATCCTGATACATCTTGGTAGATCCAGGATGTACAAAAAACTTACCTCTATGAACTTCCTCTAAAACCTGCTGCCTGAGGCTACCCCCCTTAGGGACACAGACTCTCCCTTGGAAGAGAATGACCCCATCTTCTGACTCTGAAAACCCTGACTGTTGCCTTGTCTCTTGGAGGCTTGAGTCCAAACTCTGAGTCTCTCTGAATATAGCTCTTAGCTCATTGGTGATCTCAATTCTATGAAGTCTGACACTATGCTCTCCAACTGTAACACCTAAACTTAGGTTCCCGAACTCCTCTAACAAACTCATTTCATGTATCATCATGGAAGACACATGAAGGGACTTTCTACTGAGGGCATCCGCCACCACATTGGCCTTGCCAGGATGGTATTTCAAATCAAAATCATAGTCTTTGAGAAATTCCATCCACCTCCTCTGCCTCATATTGAGTTCTTTCTGATCAAAGAGATATTTCAAACTCTTGTGATCGCTAAAGACCTCAAATCTCACTCCAAAAAGGTAATGCCTCCAAATTTTGAGGGCAAAGACCACTGCTGCTAACTCCAAGTCATGAGTAGGATAATTCTCCTCATAAGGATTCAACTGTCTAGATACATAAACCACTACTCTCCTATGATGCATTAGAACACAACCTAAACCATTCCCTGAAGCATCACAATACACCTCAAAGGCCTTGGACAAATCCGGTAACGCTAGTACCGGAGCGGTGGTCAACCTTTCCTGGAGCTCTACGAAGCTCCGCTCACAGGTCTCATCCCACACAAAGGATTGCCCCTTCCGAGTCAACCTTGTGAGAGGCAAAGCTAGCTGGGAAAATCTTTTAATGAATATCCGGTAGTAGCCAGCCAATCCTAGGAAACTCCTAATCTCCGTAATGGTATTAGGCCTTTCCTATTCAAGGACAGCTTCTACCTTGCTAGGATCAACAGATACACCCTCACTAGTAATTACATGTCCTAGAAATTGAACTCTATCACTCCAAAACTCACACTTCTCTGGGTTAGCAAATAACTTCTTCTCCCTCAAAACTTCTAACACAATCCTAAGGTTTCGCTCATGCTCTTCTAAACTATGGGAGTAGATTAGAATATCATCGATAAACACAACGACAAACTGATCCAGATAGGGTCTAAAAATCCGATTCATGTAATCCATGAATACAGCAGGGGCATTGGTTACTCCAAATGGCATCACCAAATACTCATAATGCCATACCTAGTCCTGAAGGCTGTCTTAGGTATATCCTCCCCCTTAATTCTAATCTGATGGTAACCCGACCTTAAATCTATCTTAGAGAAAACTGAAGCTCCCCTAAGTTGATCTAAAAGGTCATCTATTCTGGGTAAAGGATATTTATTCTTAATGGTAACCTTGTTCAACCGCCTATAGTCTACACACAACCTCATACTCCCATTCTTCTTTTTCACTAAAAGTACTGGAGCCCCCCAGGATGACACACTAGGCCTAATGAACCCCTTAGACATAAGATCTTCTAACTGAGCCTTAAGTTCACTAAGTTCTAGTGGGGACATTCTGTATAGTGATTTGGAAATGGGTCCTATACCTGGTACTAGGTCTATGGCAAACTCTATCTCTCGGTCCGGAGGTAAGGTAGTTACCTCACTAGGGAAAACATCTTGAAACTCCCTAACCGTAGCTATACTGCTTATGTCTACCTTGGACTCTAGAGTTGAGGAAAGTAATAAAACAAAACATTCACTCCCATCACTAAGGCATTCAGACACTTTGGTGGCGGTGGACAAAAGAATTGATGGTTTCTCCCTCGAAGAAGGAGGAAGAGGTGGAAAAACAACCTTATTAAAACAGTCAAGCATGACTCGATTTGAAGATAACCAATTCATGCCAAGAATGATATCTATACCCCTTAACGGCAAACAAACTAGTTCAACCTCGAAGGCCTTCCCTTGTATCACAATGGGGCACTGAATACATACAAGAGTAGTGGAAATGGCCTCCTTGGCGAGAGTGGTAACACTAAGAACATAAGGCAAAGATATAGCAAGCAAGTTCAACTGGTTAACACAATCATAAGAAATGAAAGAATGAGTGGCTCCTGAATCAAACAACACAATTAAGGTTCGATCTCCTAGGGTGGACATACCTCACATCAGATTATCTGCAGAAGCTGTCACTTCTCCGCTAAGAGTGTAGACCCTTCCAGTGGTTTGGGGTTTTGGTAAATCTTTTCTCTTTGGACATTCATTCCTCATGTGACCAGGCTGCTTGCAAAAGTAGCATACATTCTTCCTGTGATACCCCTAGTTACCACTAAAAGTACCACATGCATTACACGTGACCAACGAAGTAGAACGTAAAAAATGCGGAAGTTTTTTTTTTTTTTTTGGGGTTTAGGTGTCATTGACCTATTACCTCTCTAGCTTTATTTTAAGTACTTATGAAATATCCTTTCCTTCACTTTCAAAAACTTATCTTTCCGTAAGCGTCGAAAGAATTAACACCTTACGCGCATACACAACATACACATGGTTAAAGACCTTGAGAGAACATAAAACAGTATGACATAAATACATACATACATATTAACTAGCATCGATGTACCTCTCGAATACCCACATGACAACATTAAAACATAAGTTCCGGTAGTAAAATAAATGAGACCTCTAACAGAATACAAAAGAAGAGATTCCTAAATCAGAGTTGCGTACTACCTAGACTCAACACAACCTAGTCCTTCTTAGGTACAAGAGGAAGTCCGGGGTGCGTGATGATGACACAGACTCCCCCCATAGAACTCACACCTGCGCGGAATACCCGTCACCCTCTGGGTGCCCCTCGGAAACCATCTGATTCGCACCTACATCGACGTCATGACGGAAGTCCTCGATATCGACTATCAACGTGACGAGAAGAGCATAGAAAGAAGAGATAGAAAAGAAGGGTGATAACATCGCATGAACTCACAGCATGTAGGATACAGCAAACTAAAGCACACACACAGAGGCAATCCACACAGTCGAATCAATAAGCAATCACGACATCTCATCATAGTGTACTCATATGAACGCAACTTTTACTATTATAATGCATTGGTACAAAGAGCATTGCTCAATTTTGGCCAAATAAATTTCCCGACTTCCAGACAATCTCAACTGACCCTGAAAACTTGAGAGCGACAGGATAGTCAAGCCTAAACCCAGTGCCAAGTCCCTACCAGTTTCACACTGTACCGAGTGTTACTGCTATATAGGTCGTAAGGTTTTCAACCTCGAACATCAACAACGCTTCATGATGCATGTCACACAACAATGCTCACAACATTCACATCCTTACAGGCAAAACCCATTGAACCATTCAACGTCACCACATCCCCGTGGCACGGCCCGAATTCAATGTCTTTCCTTCACAAGGAAGGCCAAACCGCACTCTCTCGCCAAGCTTCTCAAGTTTTATGTAGAAAGAGTGTGTTGGTTATAGCCTTTTAAGGTAGTTTGTACTAATGTTCTTGATAATCATGTCCACTTTAGGAGGAAAAAGGAGAATTTTTTTTCAAAATTTTTTTCTTGGCTTGCATGCATCAAAAACCACCAATCAAACACATTTCAAGCATCAAAATAAACATAGAAACATCACAAACAGCCCAGTTCACAAGGTCCGAAACATTATACTCAAAAATAGGTTCCAAGAGTTGATTTTTCAAGGAGAAAATGATGAACAAAGACAAGGATTTAAGGGCAAATCCTTGACTCTAGTTACCAATCCTACTAGAGTTCAAGTTCTCCCTCCTTTACCTAAGGAATTTCCTCAAGGATAAAGTGCAGCAACAGCTCACAAAACAGCACCAAAGATGCCTCCTTTAGTCACCAACAAGGATCTTTCAAGGCTAGAAGGCTTAGAAATTTAAGTTTTGGTTCAAAAGATGGAACCTTGGCTTGGTGTGTTTAAGGGGAGATGAAAAATATGGAGAGAAAGTGTGAGAGAGTCTCACGGCCAAGAGGAAGAAAAAGAGAGAAAATGAGAGAGTTTCCAAGCTTGCATGTAGGAAAGAAAGAAGAAATGGTGAGTTATGGTGTAGTAAATGCCATAAAAACTCTTTTTTTTTTTTTAACACATGGCTTGGATGGGAGGAAAGGAGGAGACAAGTGTCTCTCATGCACCAAGGCTGCATTATGCACGGTCTTCTAGGAGGAAAAAGGGAAGGTTTGTGCAATTTTTCTGGCCCGGATCAAGAGTATTCGGGCCTGGTTCAAGAGACAGGAGGGGCAAAAAGGTCATTTTTCAGAAAAATCCCAAAACTTCCCAGAAATTCCCTAAAAATAGGAAATTCAATTCTAAATAAAAAAATATAAATTTTGATGATAAAAAAAATAATTTTAATTAATCAAAATCCAATAAAACGGCAAAAACGGCAAAAACGGTAAAACACGGGTGTTACAACTCTCCCCCTCTAAAAAGAAATTTTGTCCTCGAAATTTGTGTGTACCTTCTTGAAATAAATGAGGATAAGACTTCTTCAATTGCTCTTCCAACTCCCAGGTTGCATTCCCTTCATCGGTTGCACTCCAAATAACCTTTACCAATGGAATCTCTTTTCCTCTCAACTGCTTGATCCTTCGGTCTCCGATTCGCAAAGGTAATACTTCATAAGTTAAGTTTTCTTTTAATTGTATTACGTCGGGTTCTATGGCGTGCGAAGGGTCAGGAATATACTTTCGGAGTTGTGACACATGGAACACATTATGAAGATTAGAAAGAAAAGGTGGCAAAGCAATTTGGTAAGCAACAAGACCAATTCTTTTCAAAATTTGGTAGGGACCAATGAATTTAGGCGTAAGCTTTCGAGATCGCATTGCCCTACCAACCCCAGTCGTTGGTGTAACTCTCAAAAATACGTGATCTCCTTCTTTGAATTCAAGGGGTTTCCTCCTCCTATCATAGTAACTCTTCTGCCTGCTCTGTGATATTTTTATCCTTTCCTGAATCATCTTGATCTTTTCCGTGGTTTGCTGAATCATCTCAGGCCCCAACACTAGGCCATCGCCAGATTCAAACCAACACAAAGGTGTTCTACACTTTCTACCATACAGGGCTTCATATGGTGCCATTCCAATACTAGAATGGAAACTATTGTTCTAGGTGAACTCGATTAGTGCCAACAACTGATCCCAACTTCCCTTGTGTTCTAACACACATGCTCTCAGCAAATCCTCTAGGGATTGGATAGTCCGCTCAGACTGACCATCTGTTTGAGGGTGATATGATGAACTAAGCCTCAACTTGGTTCCTAAAGCTTGTTGCAGACTACCCCAAAATCTGGATGTAAACCTAGGGTCTCTATCTGACACTATGCTAGACGGAAGCCCATGTAGTCTTATTACTTCCTTAATATACAACTGGGTCAACTTTTCTAGAGAAAACTTAATGTTAATGGGCAAGAAATGAGCAGATTTTGTTAACCTATCAACAATTACCCATATAGCATCAAAACCTGCAGAAGTTCTAGGTAAACCTACCACAAAATCCATAGATATGCTATCCCATTTCCACTCAGGGACATCTAAAGGTTGTAACTCTCCTGATGGTCTTGGATGTTCAATCTCAGCTTTCTGACAAACCAAACAAGAAGCTACATACTCAGCTACTTCCTTTTTCATTCCAGACCACCAAAACATCTTCCTCAGATCTTGATATATCTTAGTTGTTCCAGGGTGAATACTCAATCCACTCTTATGAGCCTCTTCTAAGATCAGTTTCCTTATTCACTTATCATCAGGTATACATATCCTATTTTTGAATCTAATAATCCCATCAGTTCCCTTACAAAACTCAGATTCTCCTTTCTTAGGGACTAGATCCTTCAAAACTTGCAAAGATTGATCCACTTCCTGTGCTACGCGAACTTGCTCCAAGAAATCACTTGAAATCTTCAAGGTTCCCAATCTTATACTCTTAGGACCAAATCCAACATCTAGGTTTAGGTCTCTAAACTTTTCTATCAGCTCTAGCTCCTTAACCATCATTGCTGACATGTGCAAAGATTTCCTACTCAACGCATCAGCTACTACATTGGCTTTCCCAGGGTGGTATTGCAGACTAAAATCATAATCCTTTAAAATACTCCATCCATCGTCTCTGCCTCATATTCAATTCCTTCTGATCAAACAGATACTTCAAGCTCTTGTGGTCACTAAAGACTTCAAACCTAGCGCCATACAGATGGTGCCTCCAAATCTTCAGAGCAAAAACTATGGCTGCCAACTCTAGATCATGCGTAGGGTAATTTACTTCGTGTGTTCGCAGTTTCCTAGAGGCATAAGCTACTACTTTTCTTTTTTTCATCAACACACCGCCTAATCCTTGTTTTGAAGCATCACAGTATACTTCAAAACTCTCTTGTGGGTCAGGTAAAACTAACGCAGGCGCAGAAGTTAACCTTTTCTTCAATTCCTAAAAACTATCTTCATAGTACTGGCTCCACACAAAAGGTTGGTCTTTCCTAATCAAACGGTTCAACGGAGTTGCTATCCTTGAAAAATTTTCAATAAACTTACGGTAGTAACCAGCTAACCCCAAGAAGCTTCTCACTTCCGTTAAAGTCCCAGGTGCTTCCCACTACAACACAGTTTCTACCTTAGCTGGGTCTACGCTAACTCGTCCACTATAGATCACATGACCTAGGAAATTCACTTCCTTTAACCAAAACTCACACTTAGATAGCTTAGCATACAACTTCCTATCTCTCAAGATTATTCCAAAGAATGCTATACTTCCCATTGGATCCTAGAAATAGGAGAGAACATGGCACGAAAGAATGAGGATAAGTTGGCTTAAATGAGGTTAAAAAACTGGGTTCACTAAGGAGGGAAAGGAACACCAATGACAACCAATCCAGATGGAATTACTAGACACATGTAGCATTCATGGTAAAGTCCAAAGCGGATTGTAAGATTACTTATAGTCTCGGTATATAGATAGAAGCAATCTATCTTAGGGAATATTATTATTTTTTTGTTCCTTATGGTTATCCTACTCCCACGGATTGTATTTGTCCCCTAGGGCATCCTTACGCGAAACGTCACCTACTTATCTAGTACTATTCCAATCCAATCTTTAAAATCCTGCCTAGATATTTACTAATTTATATACCTTTCCTTGAGAGTCTAAGTCCATTAAGATTAATGTATAAACTAATCCTGTAAATTGGTATGACCATACTAAATCAACGTGTCATGATTCTTACCAATTCCAATCTTAATCGTTTATGAGATTCCATTCACATACCTTATTCAATCTATAGGAGCATCAATCAAGTATACTCTTAGTCATCAAAATCAACACATACGATAATCGCTCATTATTTGACATATCTATTATTTCTTTTAACCTCATGGAAGTGTTATACTTACTTAGCTCATACCATTGTAGTTCTTGCAGTGCTTACTCGTGCATATAATTCTCCATCACATGATCTCTTTCTTCAATTTCCTGCGTAATCTTGATACTAACAGATCATTTTCTTAGTCATATCCTACCATCCGACTAAAATTTCTTAAGATCTACATCTTGTGCTATTGGCCTCAATACTTTGACATCCTTTGTCTTAAATCGAGTTTTCAACTTGTTTCTATAAATCCTTATTTTATCAATCCGTTAGAGATAGCGATCATACTCTAGTGTATCTATCAAACTTCAATCATGACACTCATTCCACAGTCAAACCCTTTTAGACTTCAAGTTCATCAACAGGGTATCCAAATATACCTTAATTACTAAGATCAAATCTCAATTCATATGTTTGTCATTCTTATCCTAAACTCCATCATTATTCATCCTGAGTATATCCCAAGTCATCAATTACTTCTAACTTGCTTTGCCAAAATATATATATTTTCAATAACTGAATCCTCAAGAGCTATTAGTACAAATCCCCAAATTTCAAAACCTTAATAATTAAACCTCAATGATCAATCATCTTAACCTTGAATTTACGGCCTCGAATTCATTATCGATCCCTTAGGTTACTCATCTAAAGGAATGGGAACTTATCCTTAGTGGTCATCCTATCCTGACCTTTGATGTCTCACTCAGCACCTCAATCCACAAGTCAAATCAACTATTGGCTACACTAATGTACCATCTCAGGACCTAGAGGTCTTAGCAAACTCGTTTTAGAAGCTTGATTACTTGGTTCATTCATACTACCTTAATTCTAATTAGGGTGTTAAGTTAATTCTTTTATGAGGTGTTATTTTATGCTACCCTGTCTCCTTCCCAGGAGATCGCTCATCTCAGGGTTGCCTCTTTCTGCCATGGAATCCTGCATTCGCAGAACAAGTCAACTTCTTCCGTTTCATGCAGAACCATTCAAGCAAGAATAAGCAACGCTACACACAGATCCTCATATTACTAAGATAGTAAGATGAGAGCAACCAATTCACACAAGGCAAACAATCAACACAAACAAACATTCAACACAGAGTAAACACAGAGAGAAGGGTATTGCAGACCATACCCGAGGCCAAAAGGAAAGAACAACTCTGATACCACCAAATGTGATACCCCTAGTTACCACTAAAAGTACCACATGCATTACACGTGACCAACGAAGTAGAACGTCAAAATGCGAAAGTTTTTTTTTTTTGGGGTTTAGGTGTCATTGACCTATTACCTCTCTAGCTTTATTTT
This sequence comes from Sesbania bispinosa, assembly GCA_026901365.1. Taxonomy (NCBI): domain Eukaryota; kingdom Viridiplantae; phylum Streptophyta; class Magnoliopsida; order Fabales; family Fabaceae; genus Sesbania; species Sesbania bispinosa. Next base: position 719,179 of record QLOH01000436.1, read on the forward strand.
AAGTACTTATGAAATATCCTTTCCTTCACTTTCAAAAACTTATCTTTTCGTAAGCGTCGAAAGAATTAACACCTTACGCGCATACACAACATACACATGGTTAAAGACCTTGAGAGAACATAAAACAGTATGACATAAATACATACATATTAAGTAGCATCAATGTACCTCTCGAATACCCACATGACCACATTAAAACATAAGTTCCGGTAGTAAAATAAATGAGACCTCTAACAGAATACAAAAGAAGAGATTCCTAAATCAGAGCTGCGTACTACCTAGACTCAACACAACCTAGTCCTTCTCAGGTACAAGAGGAAGTCCGGGGTGCGTGATGATGACACAGACTCCCCCCAATAGAACTCACACCTGCGCAGAATACCTGTCACCCTCCGGGTGCCCCTCGGCAACCATCTGATTCGCACCTGCATCGACGTCATGACGGAAGTCCTCGATACCGACTATCAATGTGACGAGGAGAGCATAGAAAGAAGAGATAGAAAAGAAGGGTGAGAACATCGCATGAACTCACAGCATGTAGGATACAACAAACTAGAGCACACACATAGAGGCAATCCACACAGTCGAATCAATAAGCAATCACGACATCTCATCATGGTGTACTCATATGAACGCAACTTTTACTATTATAATGCAATATCTAATGCATGCGGGCCCAGGGAAACATCACCATTTGCAATGCACATAGCAGCTGCCCGACCATATATACACAGCGCATCAGGAGTTAGAGTCTGTACTAGCATTGGTACAAAGAGCATTGCTAAATTTTGTCCAAATAAATTTCCCGACTTCCAGACAATCTCAACTGACCCTGAAAACTTGAGAGCGACAGAATAGTCAAGTCTGTACCCCGTTTGCTCGACAGTAGGGAGCGAGCCTACGTCACCTGAGCCATTTCGGGACCTGACTATCCTCAGGGCTGGCATCCCCACCCGAGGACCCTCTGGCGTTCTTTGCAAAACCCAGTGCCCAGTCCCTACCAGTTTCACACTGTACCGAGTGTTACTGCTATATAGGACGTAAGGTTTTCAACCTCGAACATCAACAACGCTTCATGATGCATGTCACACAACAATGCTCACAACATTCACATCCTTACAGGCAAAACCCATTGAACCATTCAACGTCACCACATCCCCGTGGCACGTCCCGAATTCAATGTCTTTCCTTCACAAGGAAGGCCAAACCGCACTCTCTCGCCAAACTTCTCAAGTTTTATGTAGAAAGAGTGTGTTGGTTATAGCCTTTTAAGGTAGTTTGTACTAATGTTCTTGATAATCATGTCCACTTAAGTCCTATAATTTACTAAAACTTATGATTGTATCTTATGGATGGTATTACTTATCCTAATTCTCCTTGTATGACTAATTAAGATTAGGTTTAACTTTTAATCTTAACTAGTCTTCATTAACTGGATTACAATTGATCTTAATCCTCTTTAATTAAGTCTTAATCCTTACTTAAGATCCTAATTAATTCTTAATCATCCCTTAATCTCTTCCTTAATCTTGGATTAGGATTTTAATTATGTTTGATTAAGGTTAATCATAATTAATTAGTTCTTAATCATCATTATTCGTTAATTACTTAATTAATACTTTCATTAAGGTTAATTAACTTTAGACTTAATTAATCATTCTTTACTTAATCGACTTTAGTGAATTAGGTTGATTAACATAGGTAATTAAATTAGTTAAACCCACTAATTAATCCTAAGTTTTAACTTTTAATTACTTGGATTTGAGTTGAAGTCCAACTCTAAATTTAAGCCCAAATTCATAAGTTATTTTTTTTGGTTGACTTTTTAAATGAGTCTTTGACTCTCTTTTTGAAGGCTTTGGGTCCAAACCAAAGGCCCAAAGGTTTGATGACTCATGGGAGCCCATTCTTACTCATAACAAGTCAAAAAGTTGAGTTTTATGTTGACTTTTACTTTGGTGAAAATAGGAATCCGAATTTTAGTCTTTTATTATTTTAAAAACTTTCTTTATTTGCATTTTAACCCTTTTACTTCTAAATTTATTTCTTAGTCCTTTTTGAACCATCAAGCCCATAAACATTTTTTTTAACTTACCCTTGACCTTTTCAAGATTAAAAAGGTATTCTTGATGAGTTTCATCAAGAACATCAAGAACAACTTGCATGTTCATCAAAACTTCAAATATTTCCACAACATCCAATCTTCACCAAACTTTCATACAATCATCAACAACCAATTTAAATATCAAATATCATACTAATTCACCCAAATTATCCACATGCACACTTAAGTTCATAACTTCATTTTCAACTCATAAACACCATTTTTCCAAAGATCAATCATCCAAAACAATTGTATACATCCAACCAACTTCATGCATGTTCATGGATTCATCATACAAACATATTCCAAGTGCCAAAAAAATTTTAAAATACATGCAGCCCCTCAAACTCTCTAGGCCGAGAGCTATAGGAGGAAAACGGAGAATTTTTTTTCAAAATTTTTTTCTTGGCTTGCATGCATCAAAAACCACCAATCAAACACATTTCAAGCATCAAAATAAACATAGAAACATCACAAACAGCCCAGTTCACAAGGTCCGAAACATTATACTCAAAAATAGGTTCCAAGAGTTGATTTTTCAAGGAGAAAATGATGAACAAAGACAAGGATTCAAGGGCAAATCCTTGACTCTAGTTACCAATCCTACTAGAATTCAAGTTCTCCCCCCCTTTACCTAAGGAATTTCCTCAAGGATAAAGTGCAGCAACAGCTCACAAAATAGCTCCAAAGATGCCTCCTTTAGTCACCAACAAGGATCTTTCAAGGCTAGAAGGCTTAGAAATTTAAGCTTTGGTTCAAAAGATGGAACCTTGGCTTGGTGTGTTTAAGGGGAGATGAAAAATTTGGAGAGAAAGTGTGAGAGAGTCTCACGGCCAAGAGGAAGAAAAAGAGAGAAAATGAGAGAGTTTCCAAGCTTGCATGTAGGAAAGAAGAAATGGTGAGTTATGGTGTAGTAAATGCCATAAAAACTCTTTTTTTTTTTAACACATGGCTTGGATGGGAGGAAAGGAGGAGACAAGTGTCTCTCATGCACCAAGGCTGCATTATGCACGGTCTTCTAGGAGGAAAAAGGGAAGGTTTGTGCAATTTTTCTGGCCCGGATCAAGAGTATTCGGGCCCGGTTCAAGAGTGGTAAAATACTTGTCCAAAAACAGGGTCTGAAAGATGTCCCAGGTAATCGGAGTCTCCATCACAGCAGTCCTAGTACTAGTGGTCTTCCACCAGTCTTCAGCTTCACCCCTCAGCATGTAAATAGCAAAACCAACCTTAGAATCATCAGCACACTTCATCACATCAAAAATCCTATTGAGATTCCTAAGCCAGTTGGATGCCATATCTGGATCATAGACTCCATTGAATTGAGGAGGGTTATGCTTCCGAAATTCCGCTAACCCATGAACAAACGGATCCACCATAGGAGCATAAGGTGTACCTGTTGTCCTTCGGGTCAACTCCTAAAGTAAGGTTGCATTGGCAGCAGCCTGTTCTCGAGCCGCCTCATATTGAATCCAGTTAGCATTCATCTGTTCCCCCATCATTTGAGTGAATGCCTGAAGAGCTGTTGCCACTGGGTCTGGAGGTGTATCTTGAGAAGGAGGATTAACTCTAGGACAACCCCTCCTGCCCCTTTCCATAATTCTCTACACATCATTAAGTAAACATCGAGGTGATCAGTCTCTCAATTCACAAAATAATGCATAAATCAAAATAATAAGTCACAAGAAAATTCTATTACCACAGTCCCATTGGATTGAACTGCTCTGATACCAAAATGTAACGCCCTAATTTCTAAATTCAAGACTTAGTCCGTTGGAAACTAAATCCCCAATTTAGAAATTCAAAACGCCCGATTCCGGATATCAAACACCACAATTCGATAAGTAACCAACGATAACTTATATAATTTGCAAACAACTTAAACTTAATATACATAACCACTACTATAAAATATGTACATCTGGCCCGAAGGCTACCAACTGAACAGCTTTAACATTAAACCAAAGTTATACATAAATATCCTATACAATCTCAGAAAAAATACTAAACATCAAAACATGTAAAGCTCCTGCTCTAATCTCACTGAACTCTGCCAGGAGGGTACCTGCACACCTAGATTATATCCACAAAACGCGTGGTGAGACTAATGTCTCAGTGAAGCATAACCATGCATATGCAGTGTAAAGGAAAATCAATCACTAATCAATATGCAACAATAATCATAATCAATTAAATGTGCTAACAATGCAACTCACTGCTGTGCCCAGCAGGCATGATATTATCACTTAAACTGGAGTTAGAACTGAGCTCAGACTACGGGAAACGTCTTTCCCAGGGACGTATCCCACCCATTACTGGACCGAAGTCAATTTTCACATAATCATTTAGTTTTATTAACTCACAGCACAAGGCCGACTTATTGAACTCAAGGTCGAAACCGGCATTCATGAAATCGATGACAAAACTAAATGTTCAAGCATTTCGAGAGTTTTGTAACTTTGATATTCAAAGGTTTTTCAAGCAAATCCTAACATCAATTACTCAATTCCAAAACATGTATCACTAATCCAATCAAAATAACCATATAGAAAGGGAATTAAATGGTAGGGTTCATACATTGAGCATTTCGACAATTTCGTAAATCTCGCTACCCTAAGGTTTTCAATGAAAAATTCAATAACAAACGTTCAATCTCATACAAACATCACTAATCTAACCACAATAACCATACAGAAAGGAAATTAGAGAGTAGGGTTCATACTTTGGGGAAAATCCAAAAATCAAAGGGGAGAGTGTGTGTGTGAATTATACTCAACAATTCTTGAAATTCAAGAGAGGAATGTTGAGTATAGACGCCCACTTGATGAATCCTAGCTTCGATCTCCCTTTCCACTCTCAAAACAAAGCTTTCTCTCTCTCTAGGTTGAAGAAATGGAGAAGGAAATGAGACATGCATCTGTTTTTCAGCTCCAGCCCTTATATACTTAAGTGACAGTAATCAATTACCATCCCCTAATAATCGATTATCAGTAGCGAACAAAGCACTGGAATCCCTTCCTAGGAAACTGGTAATCGATTACAACCCTTTGTAATCGGTTACCAAAATTTCAACTCTCGGGTAATCGATTACCATCCTCTGGCAGTCAAATTACCAAAAACTTAACTCTCGGGTAATCGATTACCATCCCCTGTTAATCGATTACCAAAACTTAGCTCTTTGGTAATCGATTACCATGCTCTGGAAATCAATTACCAAAAACTTAGCTCTCTGGTAATTGATTACAAACTCTCTGTAATCGATTACCAGCAACCCAAACTTATTAAATTTACTTAGACAAAACCTGAACTTGGTTTTATAATTAAGTTTTTAACCCCTAGTTCCTTAACTTACCTTTCCTTAATTACTAACACATAATTCTCTGCTTTCCGCCTAATGAATTATTAGAGCTTCTAATTTGCGGGATGTTACATTTTGTCTTGTGTTTACGTGTTTCTTTCATAAAAATATAACAAAATATAGAACAAGTTGGATAAAATGAGAAAAAGGAAGGACATGGTGGGCAAGCAGATTATGGATGCAACATAAAGTCTATGAACTGCATATTGTAAAGCTAAAAAACTATGTAATGAGAGTTAAGGTGGACAAGGATATTTATAAAGGAGGTTCTTTTTCTTATCTGAAAAAGTTTATTGATGAAGTATAAGGGAAGCTATTAGGAATATAAACTTTTATAAAAAAAATGTTATTACAAATTAGGAACGTAAATGGTGTTTACTATAAACTTTTTACCCCTTTTTAAGCTTTAATTACTCTTAACTGAACTGACTGAATTTCATTAATGAAAATAGATATAACAACATCAAATAGGAATAGAGTCTCCCCATAAAATAGTCTAAACTCCCTACAACCAGCACTTCTAGGAAGCAGTGAGGCTAACCTTCTACTTCCTCAACTATATATCTATAACACCACACACTACCTTTGCATAAAGACACATGCTTAATGTAGCTTCAAAGGTTTTTAACAAGAGCTAATTAAAGAGACTTCAAATATATAAGGTTTCTTACTACTAGCATTTTTCTTAGACAAAATAAACTAAAGCGCGACACACAAACATATGTAATTAAACACATCCAACATTGGATCATTTCTCAATTTCCACGTTGAGGGAATGAAAAGATTGCAGTCTCATATCTTGATGCATTAGAATCCAAACTTGGATCCTATGAGGAAAACAAAAACAGGGACAAACATTACATTCCATATACAACTTAACTAGTTTTCTTTCCATGTTATTATTGTAACATCTATATATATAGTGTTTATTCTTTAAATGCTAAAAATGATGTACGTTGTCGTGATCTTTGGCTTTCTGTCCTGTAGATTCGGATCTGGGAGGAGGACTAGTTTCATATAGCACAAATTGGACTACTCCTGGATGTGACCGAAATTTCAGTCCTGAAGGTAAATGATAATAGAACTGCATAAACAATTCTATATGTTAGTTTTTAGTTGTGGATATGTGCTAACATATTCATGAGATTTTAAATTACTATTCTCAACAATAATCATGTCACAACCACAATTATGGTTACAATAGTCACACTTATTAATAATTTTTCACAATATCATTGATTGTGATGTATTTGTTGTGGCGAATGTAACCATAATTCAAAACCTTGTATATTTCAAATTTCTTGAAGAGATATTATGTTTGCAGCAAGAATGACTCTAATTTACAAATAAATTAGATATATAATACCTTCTTCAAGATAACGTATATAAACTAGCTAGAATAAAAAAGTAAACTAAATGTAATCTATTTTTAGCTAAAATCATTTATAATCTAATCTTACATCATCCCGCGCTCCATTCTCTCGTATCTTTTGTTCAAATTTCCAATTTTGTAATCTTTGGGTTGCTGTATATACATTATCAAGACGTCCCCCACCGTGAGGATCAGTTGATAATAGCTAATTCAAAAACCAAATTATTATACTTCTTCCTAGTTGTAATAATTCATGAAATATATGAAAGCTAAAACACAGAGAAAAAGAATGATAAGGAATTGGTAAATGACTAAAAAATAGCTACTTACCATGTCAATGTTAATATTTTTTTGGATACAAACTTCTGGAAGTACGAAAGAAAAAGGTATTTCCCCAATATGCTTCGTAGTTAGCTTTCTTCCCTTTTGTCGCTCACCCTGTGAAAACACCATATATAAGTCACACATAATAATGATTTTAGGGCACAAATGAGAAACACTCGGTTAAAAATGGTTTTATATAGGGAACTCTTATGGGTTGAGATGGTGAAATTCACTACACACTGGAGCATCTTAAAGTCCAAGAGGTTTTTGTATACTAATGAACGAAAAGATTGATCTTTATAGAATTAAAAACTTTACCCTTACACCAAGTAGTGTTTGGTTCTAGTGAAAATGGACTGTGACCACCTAGAAGACTCTACTTGTAAAGCTAGAGGTTCGAATTCTGGAGTCACCACTTACTGAGAGGACTTTACCCAACCACCACCCTCAGGCCCCAACATTAAATCCACAACTATGTAGGTGGGAGGTTCCCAAAGAAAAAAAAAAGCTTTACCCTTACCTCCATGGCTAATGCATTCTCAGGTTCCTTTGGATCTTTCACTTTTAATTCTTTTGAAAATCCCTGGTATCCAAGATGAAAGGAATTCTTAAATGTGTTAAAACCCTTGTATAAAATTCATTTCCTATTTGGACAATAATTAGACTCACTTACCTTCATTTGTTTTTCAAAAGCATCACCTATTTCATTAATGAGATCCATGTCAACAACAACACTAGGAGGTTGCACCTCTATTGAACCTTCTGTTGATAGAAGATCTGAAACTACTCGTGAATTACACACGTTCGGGATGTGCTTTCACAGTGAGATGTGACTTTATCACAGTCCACAGTTGCCTTATATTATTTATATAATGATTTCCACTTCGGGATAAAAAGAAAAAAAAATTGGATTACCTGAATATGCATTTAATAAGGGTCATATATTTGCTTTATCTTTTTAGAGATAAGTTTGTCACTGTGGAAAAATTAATTGCTATGCACTTATGTCTTGACCTTAGTAATATTTTATGCAATTATTATCTTTCCTTTAATTTAATACTTTTTATTTTTATTTATTAAAGGTTGACAATGTATCACACTAGTAACAATTTTTTTTGTGTAAGACCACATGTATCCTCCACAGGAATTGGGTAGGACCTCTATGAACCGCCAAAGCTCTTCCTAGAAAAAGAAAACATTTATTACGTACTTCGTGAGCAAAAGTGCAATAAATATTTTATTTTCCAATAAAAGCTTTTCAATGTTTGATTATCAACATCAGCCCTCATACTCCCTCCATTTTTTTATCCGTCGTTTAAGATTTTTGTACAAAGATTTAGGAAAGCAATAACTATATCTTTTAAGCCCCATTTTATTCAAATATGCCCTCTCTCTTTCTCTCACTAATGCAATTAATATTTCTCTTTTCTCAATAACTATGCATAAACACCATGTGCTTATATTCACATTGTTTACCTCGGGTTCAGTTCCTCTCCAATTACTGGAATTTTCCACTAAGAGAAAGATAGAGTCAACCACATGGGTGGGTCCCACATAACCCACCCATGTGGTTGAGTCTATTTTTCTCCCACTGGAAAATTCAAGTACTGAAGAGAGTTTCAATTTGTTTACCTCTTATAATAAATTTTTTTGTTGTGAACATATAAAATACTTTTATTAAAGTTTTGAACTTTTAAAACATTTATATATGATATACCTTTATAATAAATATATAAAATAAAAAGAATCAGATTTCGATAGGGATAAAATTGGAAAAATAGCATTTATTATTACCTTGATATTTGAAAATGATAATTATTTAGAAACAAATTTGAGACCCTAAAATGATAGTTGAAAAGAAACGGAGGGAGTAGAACCTATTATTTAATGAGGAAACTTTCATTTATGATTTTGTAGAAGTGCAATAAATAATAAATAGTTTTATGGGTTTTGATAACATTTGCCCTAAGGTGAAGATAACGATGAGACTTTCAAAAATGAAATTTTTATTAAAATAGAAAGTATTTATTGTTCATTTATGCTTCTGATGTAATTAATACTTTTTACTCCTTTCACTTCTTTTTATCTGTTGTTTAAGGTTTTTGCACAAGAATTAAGAAATGCAATAACTACGTATTTTTAACCATTTTTCCCACATATGTCATTTCTCTTTCTCTTATTAATGCATTTAATATCTCTCTTTTTTCAATAAAATGAATTATTTTTCCAATTTGTTTTACCTCTTACCATAATTTTTTGTTGGAAACATAAAGAATACATTTATCAAGACTTTAAACTTGTAGAACATTTATGATATAACTTTATGATAAATATTTAAAATAAAAAGAATCACAATATGAAAGGGATTATAAATTGGAAAAATAGCATTTATCATTGTCTTGATATATGAAAATGACCCTTATTTAGAAACAGATTTAAAACCCTAAGGGCTGATGTTATCAAAACCAAATATTTATTTTCCAATAAATGCATTTCAAGTTTAATTATTAACATCGGGGCTTATAAAATCAAAAATTTAATGAGGGTAATTTACATTTATGTTTCATATTTATGATTAACAACAACCCTTATAAAATGAGTGAGTGCTTTTTTAATGTAAAACCCATAATTAATAAAATGTGTAAAATAAATTTAGTATGTAATATATCTTAAAATTGGGTTGTGTTTCCTATAACGATTATTCTAATATGTGCAACCATGCATATGATAATAAATCAAAAGTGGAAATATTTAATTGGAAAATGTAACATTTAATATTATCAATATATTGAATGTTGTAATAGTTTCATTTTCCAATAAAACATTTCCATTATTGATTTAGTATCATGTGCAATATTTAAACAGTTTTTTTTTTTTTTGTAACAAATAGAAAAGGAAAACGAACAAGAAAAAGATAAAAGATCAACCTAATCTACCCCTAGGGACATAATCACCCCTAGCATCAGCTGAGAGTAAGTCATCAAGACCATCTACTGAATCTAAGATTACAATAGAAGAGGAATTAGAAAGAGCTCCCCTTTTAGGTAAAGCATCAGTGTAACATCCCAGAAATTCAAACTTGTTTTGAAAATTAAATATAAAGATAATAATTTTGTAAAAGAGGAAATAATTAGGTGGGAGGGATTTGAGATAGGATTAAAGAGAAGAGAAAATTAGAAAATAAAATTCTGGTATTTTCACTCAAGAGAAAATGGCTCGCTCAAGCGAATATATCAGTAAAATCTTGCAAAACTCTTTTCTGATTTACTCGCTTGAGCGAGGAGGGTCTCGCTCAAGCGAGAAATAGGGTCTCACATTAAACTCTCACTTAGGGCACCACATTTGTTATTTTCTTCTTCTTCCCTTTAATTCTAGACAGAGATGGAGAGATTCTAGAGAGAGGGAACATCTTTGGAGCTTCAAGCAAGGATTTCAAGGCTTAGATCCTTCACCCAACCTTCCCTCAACCTTCCTTTATATCTTTAAGCTTCATTGAAGGTGAGTAAAGCCCACACACTTCCACTTCATCATGTGTATGCTTCTCTTATGACCCCTATTCTATTCCCCTCTTCCATCTTCCTTTTAGAATGTGGATGTTGATTCATTGATGAATTAGATAATATGTACGATATGAGTTGTTTATGAACTTGAATGTGAAACCCTAGGTTAGAGTAATTAGGGATTTTGAGATTTTTGGGCACAACTATTATTGGGTAATTTTATTGATGATTCTTGATGTCTCATGATGATTTTGTAAGTTATTGAGTATACATGAGTTATGGTTGATTGAGACTATTATCCGGTTTGGTTGTTCATGCATTTCCCAAATTTCAGTTCAGATTATGCAAATGTATTTTTCAACTACAAAAGGATTTTTGGCTTCAGTCCAGAATAACTAAGCCGGCTTCGACCGTGAGAATAACTGAGTCGGCTTCGACCGTGAGAGTAACTAAGCCGGACTCGACCATGAGACTTGTTTGAAACTTGACTTCGGTCCAGAATAAGGGTGGGATTTGTCCCCAGGGAAGACGTTCCCTATAGTCTGAGCTCAGTTCTAACTCCATAATCAGTGAAAAGACCTTGCCGGCTGGGAACAACTGTGAGAACATACCTGCTGGGCACAGTAGTGACAATTGCATCATGAGATTGTTTGTGCATTCAGATTTGTAATACATGATGTATGTTTGTTACATAGCTAACCTGAGTGCATTTATATGTTCTTTTATTGTGTTAAGAAAAGATTTCATTACGTAAGGAAGTTAGAATGATTCTTAATTTCATGTTGACTTGCGTTTTGTGCTGCACCTCATATGCTTGTTTTTCCCACATTGCTTGTTATATGCTTTGCTCACTGAGATGGTAGTCTCACCCAACGTTGCGGGGATATATTTTAGTTGTGCAGGACTTTCTAGCTTAATGTTCAGAAGGGAAGTGGAGCTCTTGGAGTGGATCCACCCACTCCTAGTGTTCAGATAGAGACTTTTAATGGAGAATTAAATGTAATTGATAGTTTAATTATGTGTTAACGTAGAAAACTTTAGATTGGCCATGGAGGCTTAGTTGTAGTTGAAATTGTAACGTGTTATTATACATTGTATTGGTGGACTTTTCTTGATTTCAGGTTAAGATGGATAATTGGGGAACTTCCAGTTTTTAGGGGAAACTCTGCCGGATTTTCAGTAGGAGTTTTATGAACCATGACATACCAAGGGGAAGGTTCGATCCCTAGGTTTTGATTAAGGTTTTGTATTAAAAGCAATGTTGTATGAGTTTTATGGAAGCTTAAGCAAACGTTGGATTGCCTAAGAATATGTGTGATTTGCTTGACGATATCGAAAATGGCACGAAATAATTTCAGAGATTCGGAATAGTGTTTCCAACGGACATTATTCTTGAATTAAGAAATTAGGATGTTACATTTTGGTATCAGAGCAGCTCAATCCAATTGGATTGTGGTTTAGGTTAGTTGCCTGTGACTTACTACGATTCCATCGTACCCCGTACTCAGTATAGGGACTGATCACCCCTCTACTTAATGTGTTGTACATGGGATTATGGTTGGTGACATGAGTAGGATGCCTTAGTTTGGGGTAGTTTATCACTCTGGAGACCAGGGTAGATTATTTCTGAGTATTTCATATTTGTGGAGACCTTTGTGAAATAACTTTAATTTGTGCTTCAATATTATAATTGTGAATTCATAAATATCATTGGGTTTCAAATACAAAAGGGGTGCGATAGACGAAATTCAATCCTAGTTCCAGTAATTTGCTCAACCTCATCTCAATTTACTGTTCTTTATTTACTATTGCAATCTACACAAACAACCACCTTCTCTCACTTGATAAGTGTGACCACTAGGATTTACAATTGAACTGTTTCCTGTGGGATACGGACAAACCCTTTTACTTACTTTTATACTACTGTGATTTTGGTACGCTTGCCAGAATTTCAACAAGTATTTTTTGCGCCGTTGCTGGTGAACAGTATTTCAATTTAAATTCTCGGGAGGTCTATCTATCAAGTTTGTAAATATTTTTAATTTTTAATTTTTTTTATTTTTTCTTTTTCTTTTTCTTTTAGGAATTTTAATTTTTATTTCTTTATTTTTTTTTCTTTTTAGGATTTTTTAATTTTTTAATTAAAATTTATTTAATTATTTTTTATTATTTTATTTTCTTATTCTTTTTATTTTCCTTTTCTGTAATTAATTTTTTTTTATTTTTACCTCTCCAACTAACCTCTTGTTCTAGTCCACTGTTGATTTATACTTTTGAAAGGCCAGGTACCAAGAACGCTATTGGAATTTGATCCTGGCATTGAAAAGACATCAAAAGGACGAGCTCAAGGAGGCAATCTCAACACTTCTCTGTTCAACCACCCCAAAATGAAGTAAAAGCTGCACCCAATCATGGCTGTGAATGAAAAATCAACCAAGAAGAATGCTTGGAGATTATTGCCAGGGAACAAGGATGGCAACGTCCACCAAGGAGAACACTTGGAGATTATGTTCCACAGCGAGAACCAGAATTACTTCTCCAAACTACCGATTCATAGTAACTTCTCTACCTACAATAATCTATTCTGACAATTTTTCGCAGGATTGGGGAAGTACCAGGATCAGAATTTTGGGGTGGTAACAAGGATACTGTCTCGCCCCCAATGCAAACTTCTACATATGAAATCTTGGCTCAGAATCTTGCTCTGAAAAAAAGATGCTCACCCAAAAATTAGAAGTATTCAACAAGTAGTTAGCTAACCTTCCTCAGTAATTGCAGGAATGCAATCCTTCTCCTAGCTAGTCCCCACAATTAATTTGTGATTTTTTGTGGAGGGTGACCATCCCAATGGTTACTGCTCTTATATCCATGCACTTAAGAAGAGCAGGTTAATTATATGGGAATCCACGAAGATCAGGCAACTTCTCCAATAGCAACAACTTTGCAAACAATTCACAAGGATGGAGAAGAACATAGCCAGAATCAGGACTTTGGGTGGAACCAAGATGATGTTTCATTCCACATGCAACCTTCTATCCAATAGCGGAAAAGTTACTCTTCAGTTCAACATAGGGACGCAAAATTTTATGAGCATATTGAAAATTTAAGACAAAGCATTATACAATCTCAGAAGGAGAGAGAGAAGAAAGCAAGAAGAAATATTTACGCTCTACTGTGTGCAGATAGCAGAAAACAAGAGCAAACCAAGAGTCAGAACAGGATCTCAGCAAACGTTCAACCCAACCCATTAGAACTTGTCCCACCATAAGTGTTAAATGATAGGGGAGGAAACCAATGATTAATTTGGCCTGATGAAGAAGAGGAACCAGAAGAACAGCAAAAGAAAAGAAAAGGAAGAAGAAGAAGGTGAAGAAGAAGAAGAAGAAGAAGAAAAAGAGAAGAAAGAAGAAGAAGAAGAAGAAGAGAAAAGAAGAAGAAAAGAAGAAGAAGAAGAAGAAGAAAAAGAAGAGAATGAAACAGAAATACTATGCTTAAAGAAGAGAATGATTGTGAAGGGGAGGAAGAGAACAAAACATGTGAGTTTGTGGAAAAATAAAATTTTAAACAGTTGGAAGTAGTGGAAAACTTGACTGAAAATTGCAAAATTTCATTATGTTTTCTGTGCTGAGCGCACTTAAAGCGCAGAAATGCAATTATTGTCACTGTTTTCTCAGTGCAGGTGAAGCGCAGCAGTACGGAATTTCAAAACTGAAACCTGCGCTCCACTCACGTTGAGCGCAGGAATGCGTTGTTGCTTAAATTAAACTAAAAACAGGGGGAAGTCATTCATTCTTCCTCTCCTGTTTTCTCCTGTACCATCTCTCTACTTCCTAAGCCTTTTCTTTCTACTTTTTCCACTTACAAACCTCCTTCATTTTTGAATCTTTCAAGTTCAATGTATGTTTTCTTGTTTTTAAGTAGTTTTAACTGATTGAAATTTTCGTTTTCCTCTGTTTTTATGATTTGAACTTTAGGGATAGCAACCTTAGGATTGTGAATGTGTTATATTGTTGATTATTGCTATCTTGGATGTGATTTCGGCTGTGTGGAACATGAAGAACAAGTTGTTTGATTGGAATGCTCTTTGTTTGTAAGTTATTATGTTTTGAAAGTGTTTATGCTCTGTTGGATTAAATTTCAAACTTTCACTTTCCATGATTCACATTGAATTCTTGCAAAATGATGGAGTTTAATTTGTTTATTTGAAGCCATTACCAATCGCAACTGAAATCTTTGCTGTGAATTTGACTGATTCTTTTGAAGGAATGTCTTTAGATTTTGATGCAATTTGGTTAATCATATGCTTCAATGTTCTTCATGTATTATGGTTGCAATAAGGCATCATTGAATTAGATGTTCTTCTTTAAACTAAACTGTGTTGTTTGACTTTTCAGATGCTAGGATCAAATAGACTGCTAGCCTTTTCCCGTGGCTCTAGCTCACGAGGAAAAGGCATAGGGAAGAGGGTCAAAGATTGAACCCCATTACGACCCCATGAGATTCAAGAGCAGCACAGGCTGCCTGCGAAATGTGAAGCTCTCCGGACCTTGCAATTTTTGTGCTCGAGAGACCAGTTGACCTCAAACCAGGGGGTATAAGGAGTTCAACATGGAGATTACCAGACGCGGATGGCAGAGGATAGTGATCATGATAGATTATTCGACCCGAAGCTGGTTTGGGAATTCTACGCCAATACAGTTGAAGAGCCGGTGATAGAGGAGAGGAGAGAGGGAGATTATCAGCCACAGCAACCACAACAGCCCACAACAGCCATAACCACCACCACCAGATGACATCCCCACTTCGAGCTTACATGGAGCTCATCTGCAGGCAGAACTCCACCCTCCACAGAGGGATTTTCCCACCTTCAGAAGCATCTATACCAGACTCGGCCCAGACCCATACCCAAGCATGCTGCCTGATGAGTTCCGGACATTCTTGTAGTGGCCTGGGGACAGGCCTATTCATCCAGGGGGATGGTAGAGCAATAGTCGCTGGAGAGCAGGACAAGAAACTTATAGGATACGGAGGACGAAGATGATACCGGTTGTTTTTCTTTCTTTTCTTTCTTTTATTTTCTATTTTCTTTTATTTTATAGGATAATTTTTTTTAGGATTTTTGTTTTGTATTTCACTTTTTTAAGAATTAGGAAATAAGGATTTAAGGAATTCAATTTCAAATCTTCAACTAGGCAGCCCCTAAACTAACTGAACTAGGAAAGAAAAAGGAATTTTGTGATTAAATCCATGATCAGTTAGGATTAGGATATGTGAAGGAGGATGTATCAAGGTAGTTAATTAATTTCAATGGTGACTTTATCAAGGAAAATTAGCCAAAAAGTCGGTGAGTTGTGGGCCTAAAACTTTGGAGAGTTTTTCACTGTTTCTTGTCAACTGCTATTGCTTGAGTTTCTGGATTTTATTTTGCACATGAAAAACATGGAAGTGATTAAGGCAACTTGTATTTATGAAATAATTACTCAGTGCCAAAAAGCCAACCCATAAATTTTTCCAATTTTTTTTTGTAACCCATTTGAGCTTTAATATTTTTTTCTTATGCACCCTAGCCAGATTAATGTTCTATATCATGTCCGTTACACACTTGGGATGTAGAGCATAGGTGCAATTCTGATAGAATGGGTGATTGGTTGGTTATTTGAAAAGTGCAAAACGCAAGGCACAAGCAAGCAAGAATTCCACTCCCTCAAGTATATAAAAAAAGTTGAATAAAGAAGGAGTGAATTACCAAACAAAAAGAGGCCAATTGAATGATATAAGTCAAGAATGTAATAAAGAAATGACAGAAAGTTTGAGAAATGGTGAAACCGCAAATATGCTCTCTATTCTAGTGTTTCTTTGAATATCCAGAAAAACCATGATTTCTTGATAACCAAGCCTCATTACAACCTAAAAAGAAAAGACCTTTTGATCCATGTTGACCATGTGCATGATTATTAACTGGAAATGACTATCAATTTTAGTTGTTCAACTGCCAGTGAAAAATTTGAGAGAAAACACTTACTCGTGAGAATGAGAGAAAATTCCTTGATTTATCACTTATTGTTTTGATTACTGCTTTTGAAAAGTTTGAATGAAATTTTATCTTGATCTGATGAGGACTGGAGTCACCACTTAGTTCTGATTATCAATCTTAAATTTGGAAAGTGACAACTGTCTAGCAAGGGATTTTGAATTTGTCTCCTTATTAGTCAGGACCATAAATGGGGATGAGTCAACTATCTCTAGGAGATTTTCTTGCTTGGGGACAAGCAAGAAGCCTAAGTTAGGGGGAATTTGATAAGTGTTAAATTAACGTAAAATTCATATATAATTATAACACTTACTAAGGGCAAAATGGTGAATTTATACCCCAATTTATCTCTTTTTGGCTTTAAAATGCAGTTCTTTTTATTATTAATTCAAATTTGAATTTGGTGCTCATTTGATAAAGATTTTGTTGATTTTTGCAGAAAAAATGTTAAATTCAAATAAAGCATCAAGATTAGTAGCAGATAAGGATAGGATCAGCAGCTATTTTGATAAAGATTCTGTTGATTTTTGAAGTTAAATGCTACAATTCAAATACAGGATCGAGATAGCAGCAGATAAGGATAGGAAAAACACAAGATAAGCTCAAAAAGAGGAAAATCAGGAAAAGCGAGATTCGGAGATCTGCGCTCCACCTGTGCTGAGCCCAAGTGGAGCGCAGTAGGAACACAGAATCTTATCTTTAATGGACCTCAAACCTAATTTCAAAAGCCCGTCAGATCACTATTTATAGGACTGTTAGCAGTCAGTTTTAGGCATCAAAGAGAGAGGGAGACGGGCGGAAGCAGAGCTGGAGCTAGAGAAAAAGTGTGACAGTTTCTCGATGGTTTGTAATGGCTACCATGAGTAGCTAAACTCTCCGATAGGATTGAATCTAGTCGATTTAATCCCCAATTGTATTTGAATTCTCTTTGTTATTTATGAATCCCTTGTTTTTATAATATTAGTGTGTTTTTTTTAATATGTTCTTAATGCTTAGCTTTCGCTTTATGACGAAGTTTATGAATTGATTTATGGGGCGCACTGAGAGGTGGTTTTATAAAATCATGAGCGAGTTCTTGGGAGCCTAGACATCGGGATCTTTAATTCTGATTGGTGAAACACTCAATTACGCGACTGTGGAGGACCAGGGTTTAATAATATCTTAACAAATAGATCTTTAATCCGGTGGTTAGTTTATCACTGTGGAGACCAGGGTGGATTATTTCTGAGTATTTCATATTTGTGGAGACCTTTGTGAAATAACTTTAATTTGTGCTTCAATAGTATAATGTATATTCATTAAATATCATTGGGTTTCAAATAAAAAAGGGTGTGCGATAGACGAAGTTTAATCCTAGTTCCAGTAATTTGCTCAACCTCATCTCAATTTACTGTTCTTTATTTACTATTGCAATCTACACAAACAACCATCTTCTCTCACTTGATAAGTGTGACCACTAGGATTTATAATTAAACTATTCCCTGTGGATACGACAAACCCTTTTACTTACTGTTATACTGTTGTGATTTTGGTACGCTTGCCAGAATTTCAACAATGGTGTCTAAGTTCTTCAAGCAATCATCAAAGGAAGATCCAAATACTGAGAGGTATCCATGAAGACTTCAATGCATTTATCCACCAAATCTGCAAAATAGTAAGCATGCATCTTTGGAAAGTGGTTGGTGCATTACAAGTCCAAACGACATTTTCCTGTAAGCAAAGACACCAAAGGGACAAGTAAAAGTAGTCTTTTCTTGGTCCTCTGGATTTACCGCTATTTGGTTATATCCAGAGTATCCATCTAAAAAATAGTATAAATGCTTGTCTTGCCAATCTTTCTAACATTGTGATCCATTGAAAGGTAAGGGAAAATGATCTTTCTTGTTGCTTGGTTCAGTTCCTAATCTATGCACATTCTCCATCCAGTGACTGTCCTAGTAGGGATTAATCATTTTTTATCATTTTTACCAACAAGTTCATTACCTCCCTTTTTAGGAACAACTTGCACTGGACTTACCCAAGCACTATCAAAAATAGGGTAGATCATACGTGTATCAAGAAGTTTCATTACTTCTTTTTTTACCACTTCTTTCATGGTAGGATTTAATGCTCCTCGGGTTGTGAACCGGCTTGTAATCCTCCTCCATATGATTTTGTGCATACATAGGATGGACTGATGCCTCATTGAGGTCAGATAAGGACCAACCATTACCCCTTCATTTGCCTTCAAACAGAGAGTAGCTTTTCCTCCTAGGAGGGGGTTAAGGCTTTCCTTATAACAACAAGTTTATTTTTATCATCAGCAAGGAGGAAGCATATTAAGATGAGAAGGTAATACCTTTAGTTCCAGCTTCTGACTTTCAGTTTTCTTGTCCTGTTGTAATTTTTTAGCATCTTCTTCATCCAGGTAGACTATCTTAGCGAGTCCAATAGCATTGAGTGTATTCTTCAACTTCAATCTTTCTTCTTCATCAGGTCATTATCAATATCTGTGTAGAGCTTTTTCTAAAGGGTCTGCCTTTGTTAATAGCTCCTGAACAGCTAAAGATGTTTCCCTCTACCACATCTAATTGGAGGCACTGTTGCTTCTCTTTGGGTATTGCGTGCTTCAAACACATTGAAATTCACCTCATCATCTTGTACCCTTACTTTTAACCTTACCATCATCAACATCGATGATACTTTTAGCAGTTATAAGGGTCTCCCAAGGATGAGGGGGACTTCAGTGTCCTCTTCAATATCGATTATTACAAGTCAACTGGGGGAACATGAATTTGTCTACCTTGATCAATACATTCTTCAGCTACTCCATATGGATATTTCATTGCTCTATTAGCCAATTGTAATGTCATCTTGTAGGCTTTACTTCTAAATCTCCATTCCTTTTTAGAATGGATAAAGGCATAAATTTATGTTGGCACCTAGGTCGAGTAATGCCTTCCCACTGGTAGTGCTCCAATTGTAACTGGTATTGTGAAACTCCAGGATCTTTAGTCTTTTGAGGCAATGATTTTTGAATTATGGCACTGCCATCCAGCCTCAAGCTCAATTGTTTTCATCTGTAAACTTTCTCTTCTTGGTCAAGGAGTTCCTTCATGAATTGGCATATGTAGGCATTTGCTCCATGGCTTCCATCAATGGAATGTGATTTTGGAACCTTTTGATAATATCCATGAATCTTACAAATTTCTTGTCTATGTCTTTCTTAGAGGGATTCTTTGGATATGGTAATCCCTAACTTGAGGTGCCTGTATGTCTTTCTTCTCCCTCTTTTTTTCTTTAGTCTCAATGTCATTCTCTTGTTTTCTTCATTTTTCTCTATTTTTCAGGCTTCTCTCTCTTCTTCCTTTGTTTCTTCACTTTCAATTTTGTCTTCATTATTTTTCTTTCTCTCTCTTTTTTTAGAACTTCTCTTTATACGACCAAGTTATCACCAATTCCTCTCCCTGTTTCCTTACCACTCCTGGTGGATATTGATTTGCAATACTCCTTGTTGTGCAGAAAATTGCTTCCTTAATTGCTCCACCTGATTCGCCAGGTTTCTGAGTGTTGTCTTTGTGGTCCTCTGACTGGCATTCACATCTTGTATGAGTTTATCTAACTTCTCCTCAATTTTTGAATTTATGTCATGCATTGTAGACCCTCTATCTTGGCTCCACCCAGAGTTGTTGTTGAAGAAATTACCTTGCCTTCCTTGATTTTTCACATAGTTGACCTGTTCTACTCAAGTATCTGATAGGAACAGTGACCATTGGGATGGTTACCTCCACAAAATTACAAATCAACCATGGGGATTAGCAAGGTTGAGATTGCACGACATGCAACTGTTGAGTAAGTGCGTCCATTCTCTTGGTTAGTGCCTCCAACTGTCGAGAGATGAGCTTTCTTTAGCTAATAGTTGCATCAGTGCTTTTTGAGCTCTAATATCTCCTTCTTCTGAACTGGCTGTCTCCATATTGAGCTTGCTGGTCGTTCATTGCAAATTTTCAATTATTGTAATGGCACGCTCTGCATCTACTTTCATGACCGTTCCTCCTGCTGCAGCATCTATGAATAACTTTGAATCGGGTCTGAGTCCATTTCAAAAGATGTTCAGTTGAGCAATGTGATCAAATCATCAATTTGACTGATCTCTCATGTGATCAAATCTGAACACATATGTTTTGAATGTTTATATCTGGTGCTAGGAAAAGACTTTTCAATTGAAACCAGTTGGATTTGAAAGATTTTGTTCAATGGTTTAATGATATTAATTTTCACTATTTTGGTTTCATAGATTGATCACAGTGATTGAAAAACCAGATCTGTCACAGGTAAGCACTCTATTATAGAATAGTCAACTTTAATCAGTCATATCTTGTGATAGAAAACTCCAAATGGAATTATTTTTATATCAATAGAAGCTTGTGATTCTAGTTTATTGTGGTAAAATGTCATATTTTTATGAATTAAGAATATCTCACAAGTTCAGATTAAAGTGGCTAAAACAGTGGATGTTTTCTGGTTTGGTGCAGCAACTTCAAGTTAAAATATCTTTAGTTGTACCAATCCAAATGAGTTGATTTTTGTGGCATTGGAAAGTTCTCATGATCTAGTTTACTGTGATAGAGTATAATTTCTAGATCAATCTATGATGGGTGTAATACTTGTTCAAAGATTAAGGCTACATGATAGAAAAGTAGTGAAACTTGATCTCTTGAAAGTGATACCTTTGACAATGTCCCCTTGATTCCCAAATCAGTGATAGAATATGGTATTTCAAATGTGAATTGTTGTATCAAATTGTTGTGCATATTATGATTTGAAAATTGGGTGAAACAATGAATATGAAAAAGAACTTGACATGGAATATCTCATTCTTTGAAATTTATAAGAACAGTTTTTCAATGCTGAAAAAAATGCAATGTTTATGAACTTATCAGCAAATCATATTGATGAATTTCTATTTTGTGTTCCCCTACTGTCCAAAGTCTATAATCTTGACCTTTTATGCCTCTATCCATGTTCTACAAATTTAATTCACTATGGGCATAAAAATCAAGGTGAGTAACATATTTAGGGGAAGTAAGTAGCTGAATCAATCTTTGTGATGAATGTATTCTTGCTGCTTGAACAGCATCAATTGAAATTCCTATCATTTAAATCAAGTATGCAAACAGAATAAATCAGTGTTTTGGTTTAAGATTGAGTTCTATTTTCTAATGTTCAATCCTAACTGCATCCCCTTTTCAATCTTGGACTAAATAATTGATTCTTTCTGAAAGATAAAAAAAAAATTCTGCATTAGTTATTGAAAAGTTGCTAAACCAGCAATTTTGGAAATATAAGCAGAACCATCTCATTTTGAGTGGGGCGATAGTCAAATTATTTGCTAATGAGCTAACTATATATGTTGACTTAGTTGGGCAGTGATCATTTATGAAATTAATTGATGAATGCATATACCTCTTTCCTCTACAGCTCTAGAAATCACTCTTTACTCTTTTGAAGAGAAAAATGTTAAAGAAAATAAAATAGGGAAAATATCTCTGTTGAAGTTTAAATTGAGAAAGAAGATCAAAGAGAGATTGTAAGCAAATGGTTTAGAAAGAAGTTTAGAAAATTCTAGAATCTAGACTCTTAATACTCTTCTTCTTAACTTACTCTTTGATTCTTCTATTCTAACTATTCTTGTTGGAGCATTTATCCCTTTTCATATCATACTGCTTTATTTGGAACTCTTGGGATCATCATTATAACCATATGTGCGATCTATTGTTGTATCATATTACTCTTGGGAAATTGAGAATATTATTGCATATATCTCTTGCTCAAAACCCTCTGTTATGATCAATCATATGCTTGATAAGTGAAAATCATGTCCTTGATGCCATTAGTATAAATGAAAATCAATGTGAAGTGGTTATTTGACAGATTTTTAGAGAAGAATTTAACTTGGTTATTTGATATATTTCTCTACCCCATCTTTTTGTTGATGCCAAAAGGGGGAGAAATTGGAAAGAACAAAATCTATAAATATGCATCCTCATCCTTGTTATAGTTTCTCAATCATGCTATGATATTATTGTTTGTATTGTTAAGCATGTATTAAGGGGGAGTTCATTTAAGTGGATCATACTATGAAAAATTTATAGACTCTCATCATCCCTTATATGTTATTATACATGAAAACTGAATTTTGTTTAAATAGGTTTGTCATCATCAAAAAGGGGGGATATTGTTAGCGTAAAACCCTCTGAGATTTGGTTTTAATGACAACAAACCTTTGATCAAACTTAACGTTTTCTGATCTTGAAGTTACTGATGTTTTGTGTTTAATATCTTAGAAAGACAGGATTCTTATGCTTAGTAAAGAACTCAGAAAGATCAGAAGAACCACAAGCTCAGACTGAGATTGAGAGGGCAACCACAGACTGAGACTGGTAGTCTCAGTAATAATCCTCAGACTGAAGATGAAGATAAAGGTCAACCTGAGATTGAGCAAACAATGCAAGTCTTTCCTAAGAATTCAGAAAGATCAGAATCCTAATGTTAAGAAGCATCAGACTACAGAATCATTTATGGGAGTATGGGCAAAGCATAAAATATTCTATATGCTGAAGGTAATTTCAGAAGAAGGCCTTAAGACATATCCTTTATCAGAAAGCCTTCAGAAGCTTAAAATGGTTGAATCTGAAGATAGCCTAAGTTGAGAGAGGTGCACATCAAAATGAAGTCTTAGCTACAATCAAAAAGAGTCTCTACTAGAAACACCAATCATCAAGGCAAGTCAAGTTAAGCTCAAACAGTGAACTATGTTGCATCAAGAAGACCAATATTTGAGACTCAAGATAAGCGAAAATATAAAAGATAAATATCTGAGATGTCTTGTTTCTACTAACTGTGTGCTCAAGTGTTTGCAGAATTTAGCTTCTCATATTGCAGGATAATTTTCTCTTATGTAAAGACAAGATGAGATGCTAAGGAGACTTTCAATATAAAAGATTACACTTGAGATGTATGAAGCTGAGCATAAGACAAAGCAAGAGTCAAGTTAAGACTGACCAAGCTTAGACTCATAGGTGAGACTCAGACTCATCTCAGACTAAGACTCAACTTGAGACTCATATACAAACTTGAAAAGAAGGATCATCGGTCAGATGCAAGAGCTGCTAAGAGATGAGACTCAGACTTAATTAGCTTCAGAATCAAGAGATAAGATCACAATAGAAGATGCTAAACAAAGAATAGATTCAAGTCAGCTTGAGACAAGCTCAAATTGCAAAGTTAGATTGAGACAGGCCCAACTCATATTGTAAGATCAAACTCAGTCCAAGCATGACAAAGAAGAACTTTGAAGTATGAAGCTGAGCAAGATGAGATCCAAAGTAAGCTTGAGATGCAGACTCAACTTGAGACACAGAGATCAGATGCAAACATCAGACTCAGACTGAGACACAAAGATCAGATGCAAACATCAAACTCAACTTGAGACGCAGAGATCAGATGCAAACATCAGACTCAAACTGAGAAGCAAAGATCAGATGCAGACATAAGACTCAGAAGCATACTCAAGCTATCAGCATAAGATTCAGACTTTAGACAGAGTCTCAGTAACAAAAGCAAGTCAATGCAAGTACATTGTCACAACAGAGATTGCATAAAAAAGTATTGATCTCATGTCAGAAAAGTGAAAAAAATAGTCTCTCTCTCTTCCAACGGCTAGTTTAACGGCTAGTTTTCTGAAGACTATAGAAGGAAGTCTCATTGTGGTGAGAAGGGTGAGAGACACAGGTGAGACACAACAAAGATGTTGTTGCATATACTGAAAAATCCAAGTCTCAAGTGAATCTCAACCTACCTACCTATGCTATCTTAGCTAATATCATGTAGTAGGTTTAGCTTTTGTTTTGTACTGATTTGTATACACTCTTTGAGTGATTTAGAGTGTGATACCTAGCTCAGCTCACTGTTTATCCATACTTTGTATGTAGTCTAAGCTAGATCAATCCCATCTCATCTCATATCACCAAGTCTCATCTAAGTCAGGAGGTGCCTGAGCTTGGTGTGAGCGATTATAAAGCCTGGAGAGGCACTGTAACAAGAATACTCACTAAGTTGCCTGGAAAGGCAGTCGAAGACAAAGAATACTGAATGTGTTGCCTGGAGAGGTAGTTGAAGACAAAGAATACTACATGAGTTTCCTGGAGAGGCAGTTGAGAACAAAGAATACTTGAGACTCAGCCAAGGTAGGAGTGCCTAAGCTTGGTGTGAGAGACGTCCTGAAGAGGCTGTAAGAATACTTGTATTTGACGGGTTTGTCAATAGTGGAAATCTCACAAGTTATGAGGACTGGACGTAGCCCAAGGTTGTGGGTGAACCAGTATAAATCTCAATGTGCCTCTCTTCTCCCTATCTCTTTATTTATATCGCACATTTCTAATACCTGAGACTTATCTGTTTGAAACAAATTACATTTGATTAAGTCATTGAATCTTAACTGTTGAGACTCTCACCTGCTTAATTGATAACTATTTTGAGTTAAGCTAACATCTCATCTAACCTATTTGAGACTACAAGTTATCAGACTTGAGATCACGTCTCAGCTTGAACGTGAGTGTGTTTTCAAGAACAGAATTTTAAAGTCTCTATTCAACCCCCCTTCTAGCGACATCCAGCCAACTTCAGACTCTTGTTCCTAAACCCCATGAGAAAACTATTATTGAAACAAATGGGTGTTTATAAACAAACTTTCTAAAGACGGTCAAGAAATTAGAAATAAAGTCAGATTAGTTGCACAAGGGTATAACCAACAAGAATGTATTGATTTCACTGAAACTTTTGCTCTAGTAGCTAGGCTTGAAGCCATTAGGATTTTACTTTCCTACGCAACCAATAATGGCATCAAACTATATTAAATGGATGTAAAGAGTGCCTTCCTAAATGGATTCATTGAGGAAGAGGTATTTGTTAGACAACCCCCTGGTTTTGAAAATATGACTTTTCCTGAGCATGTTTTTAAACTGAAAAAGGCTCTGTATGGTTTGAAAACAAGCTCCCAGAGCTTGGTATGACAGACTGAGCAACTTTCTACTAAAAAATGGTTATGAAAGAGTAAAAGTTGACACAACTTTTATCAGAAAAATGTCTAACAAAGACCTGATTCTGGTCCAAATATATGTTGATGACATTATCTTTGGATCAACAAATTCCTCTCTGTGCACTGAGTTTTCAAGGCTTATGCAATCTGAATTTGAAATGAGTTTAATGGGTGAACTCAAATTTTTCTTAGGACTTCAAATTATGCAAGATTATGATTGTATATGGATCCATCAGGAGAAATATACAAAAGAAATGGAGTAAACCACCACTTTAGTCCTTGAAAGTGTGGTAAACTATCAATTTAGTCCCTGAATTGAAAAAACTGACAATTTAGTCCCTGAAAGTGTTAAACATCGGTCAGATTAGTCCTATGTCAACTCCCATGCACCCTTCAGCAATCCTAAGTAAGGATGAAGGAGAAGAATGTGTTGACCCAACCATGTATAGAGGGATGATTGGATCCCTGTTGTATCTTACAACAAGCAGGCCTAACAATATGTTCAGTGTATGCTTATGTGCAAGATTTCAATCAGATCCAAGAATAACTCCTTACAAGGTTGTTAAGAGAATTTTCAGATATCTCAATGGTACAAACTAATCTTGGTCTATGCTATAAGAAGAGTAAGGACTGCAAATTACTAGGATACTGTGATGCTGATTTTGCTGGAGATAGAGGTGAGAGAAAATCAACAAGTGGTGGATGCCACTTAATTGGAGAGAATATGATCAGCTGGACAAGCAAAAGGCAAAGCACAATAGCTCTATCAACTGCTGAAGCTGAATATATTGTTGCTGCATGCTGTTGTTCACAGCTGCTATGGGTAAAATATCAATGTGAAGATTTCAACATTCCTATTAAATTAATTCATGTGTTTTGTGATAATACAAGTGCCATAAATCTTTCTAAAAATCCCATCCAGCATTCTAGAGCTAAGCATATAGAAATCAAACATCATTTCATTAGAGACTATGTTCAAAAAGGTGTTTTTGATATACAGTTCATTGACACAGAGCATCAATGGGATGATATATTGACAAAACCTCTTACTGAAGATAGGTTTAAGTTCATTAGAGATAATCTGCACATTCTTGCATTATCTGAAAACTGAATTTGGTGTTATGTTCTATCTGCTAATTTGATCTAGTAGTTGCTGAAACTCCTTTTTCCTGAATCTTATTCTGTTCCGATGATTATCTATCACTTCAGTATGCTCTCGACACCCTTTTGATTGATGACAAAAGGGGGAGTAATATAAACAAACAAAATCTGAAGTTTAAGCCCTTTTCAGAGAAGATATTTCTTATTAAGGGGGAGCAAATTTTCAGGGGGAGTAAATCAAAGCAAAGCAAAGCAAGTTGTCTATTTCTTTTTCAAGTATTTGAAATAGGGGGAGAATTTCTAAACTTATTTCCTCATTTCCCTTAAGATATTTGATAGTTTAAACAAATTTGTCATCATTAAAAAGGGGGAGAATGTTGAGTCTCAAATATTATTAAATGGTTAATAATGTTTAAGTCTCACAACCCTGAGTTTTAATGGATAACAAAATTGGTTAAAATTCTTATGAGAAAGACCAGTTTTCTGCTTAAGGTAATTTATGTGTTTCAGAAGGTATCTGATACAGCAACCCTCTGAAATCATGCAACCCTCTGATGTGGAGCAACCTGCTGAAGAAGAAGAACCTGCCGAAAGATCAAGACCTACTGAAACAAGAAAACGTTCCGAAGAAGAGAGACATCGTACTGAAGCTTGTACCTTTTTGGGAAAGTGCTTCTCTGCTAATTCCCTTTGAAGACTTAGAGACATTCGTAGCCTTTCTCAGCTGCTTGTGCTTCTTCCAGAAAGTCAGATCAATTACTTTTTGGCATATTTCAAATTTTCATTCACCTAAGAGGCAAAGTCTGTTGTGAAGTACAATGTGCTCAGAAAAAGTGGAGTCTGCGCTGCTGACACCTACTACCTGCTGCACCTGCTACTGCAAGCTGCCAAAGCTATGTGTCTCAACGGGAGCATTTGTATTAAATGCCATCTCTCAACAGGAATCATATTGAAGCTAAATGGATCTCTTTCCCAACCCTATAAATATGAAGTCTCATGCAGAAGAAGACATAGAAGAGAACGAACATACTTGCTGAAACGCTGCTCAAAAACACTCTCTGATATTCATTGATTTGTTTCATTTGTACAATATTTCTTATCCTGAGTTTTACTCAGTTATTTGTACATCTTACTCAGTTTAGGCTTTGAACTTCTATAGTTTAAAAGCTTAAGAAACTTTCTTTTTATACATTGGTGGTGTGTGAGCCTGAAGAGGCTTGGTGTTTAAAGAATACTTGGGTTTGAGCCTGCAGAGGCTTATCTGTAAAACAATACTTGGGTTTTAGCCTGAAGAGGTTGTGGATAAAACAATACTTTTATCTGTGATCAGATAGTGGAAATCCTTTGTTGGTCAGGTATTGGGACTGGACGTAGCTCACGGTGCATGAGTGAACCAGGATAAATTTCTTGGCTAAGTTTTCTCAACCCTTATCTCTTTTATATTTGTTTCTTGAACTAACAGGAGGGTACATAATAATTAGTTTTATAAGTTTGAACTTAAATCAATCAAACACTTTATAAAACAAGTTTTCAACACTGTCTTTTGGACCTGCTGAAGCACTTCAGCAAGTCTCTGAAAACTCCAATTTCAGCCAGTTGTTTAAAAGTTTGAAAAACTCTGTTTGTGTAAAGGTTTCCAAGAAAATCTGTTTGAAATTATAAAACATTATTCAACCCCCATTCTAGTGTTTCCTGTGGTTTCTACATTTGACAGCGAGTAACACTTTCAGGGACCAAATTGACGATTTACTCTAGTTTTTTTATAGGAAAAGAAAACATTTATAACATTGGTAATACAAAAGTGCAATAAATATTTTATCGGTTTTGATAAAATCAGCTCTTAAGGATGAAGATAAAACCCCGAATAATGAAAAGTTTTTATAAGAATAGAAAGTTTTTATTTTTCGTTTATACTTATGATATAATTAATACTTTTTATTCTAATAAAAACATTCTATTTTTAAAAGTCTTGTCGTCAACTCTAATGACTGATTTTATCAAAACCGATATTTTATTTTCCAGTAAAAGCTTTTCAATGTTTCATTACTAGCACAACCGTTATAAAACTAAAAATTTAATGAGGCAATTTACATGATTTTACAGAAGTGAAATAAATATTTTATTTTCAATAAAGATTTTATATTTTTATAACCAAAAATTTAATGAAGCAATTTACAAGTGTTTCATTCAACGTTCCATTTATGATTAATATCGGCCGTTATAAAATGAGTGGATTCCTTTTAAACGCAAAACTCACAATTAATTAAATGTATAAAAGGAAATTAGCATTTAATATATCTTAAAATTGGGATATATTTCATATAATTAAGACAAAAAGTATACATTATTTTGTTCCTTTTTAGGAGTAGTATTAAAGATATATAAGAAGTGAAATTTTTTCCTAATACAATAGTACAATAAAAATATCTTATCTTTTAATAAAAGCGTGCTTTTCAATGTTTCATTGTTAACACCAACCTTTATAGCATTGAAATTTTAATGAGGCAATTTAAATTTATGATTTTGCATAAGTACAACAAATATTTTTATATTTCAATAAATGTTTTTTAATTTTTCATTTATGATAAATGAAACATGGAATAGAAAATTTAAATGTATATTGCCTCATTAATAATCAAACATTGAAAAACAATAAATGCTTTTAAATGAAATCATAAAGTAGGCAATTTACGTGTATGACTTTGAAAGAGTGCAATAAATATTTTTATATTTCAATTAATGCTTCATTTATCATAAATTAAGGAAACATTGAATGAAACATAATTGCATATTGCCACAATAATAATGAATCATTAAAAACCAATAAATACATTTAAATAAAATCATAAATGAGGTAATTTATATTTATGTTTCATTCATTGTTTTTTATGATAAATGAAACATTGAAAAGAATTTATTGAACCATTTTTCTAATTTATGTAATATTGTACAAGATAATAAATTAAAAGTGGAAAATTTTTATTGGAGAATGTAAATTTAGAGTGTGTTTGACTTGCCATTTTAGCTAGCTGAAAGTTGAAAATAGTAGCTGAAACCATTTTAGCAGTGTTTGGGAAGGTAGCTTTTTGGTAACTACAAGCTTTTCATAAAAAGCTACTTTAGGTAGCTTTTTTAAAAAAACTCCAATTTTCAGCTACTGGTTGAAAATTAATTACAAGTTTAACCCTCAACCACCCCTACTTATCATTATTTAATAATTAATGTTGTCCTTAAAAGTCATTTTACCATTTTCAACTAGTTTTACCAAACACATTCAATAGCTTTTCAACTTTTAGCTAGCTTTAAGCTTTTAGCAAGCTTTTCAACTTTCAGCTAGCTTTAAGTTTTCAGCTAGTTTTACCAAACAAACTCTTAATATTATCAATGCATTGAATGTTGTGATAGTTGTAATCTCAAATAAAAACTTTCCACTTTTGATTTATTATCATGTACAATATTTTAGGTTCACCTCTAGGTTCTGGAATGCACTTCACCGGTCTTTCGGGACTAAACTTAGGTATAGCACCGCATACCACCCTCAGACTGATGGTTAGTCTGAGAGAACCATTCAAACCTTAGAGGATATGCTTAGAGCTTGTGTGTTAGAGGAATCAGGCAGTTGGGATAGGTACTTACCCCTTGTAGAGTTTGCTTATAATAACAGTTTTCATAGCAGTATAGGCATGGCACCATATGAGGCCCTGTATGGTAGGAAGTGCATATCTCCTCTCTGTTAGTTCGAGATTAGTGAGAAAGCCCTGTTCGGTTCGGAGTTAGTGCAGGAAACCACTGAGAAAATTAAGATCATTAGGGAAAAGCTTGCAACTGCCCAAAGTCG
The DNA here is from genome assembly GCA_026901365.1 of Sesbania bispinosa. NCBI lineage: Eukaryota > Viridiplantae > Streptophyta > Magnoliopsida > Fabales > Fabaceae > Sesbania > Sesbania bispinosa. The sequence goes on from QLOH01000436.1 coordinate 749,883, forward strand.
GCAGAAGAGCTATGCTGATAATAGAAGGAAGAACTTAGAGTTTAAGGAAGGGAATCATGTCTTTTTAAAAGTAACTCTTGTCACTGGTATTGGAAGAACAATCAAAACCAAAAAGATGAATCCTAGATACATTGGTCCATTTCAAATCCTGCAGAGGGTTCGCCCTCTGGCCTACAGGATTGCCCTTCCACCTCACTTATCCAAAATCCATAATGTCTTCCATGTATCTCAGTTAAGGAAGTATATTCATGATCCTTCACATGTTTTAAATCCTGAATCAATACAATTGAGGAAAGACCTAACAATTCCATCAAAGCCTGCACAGATTGTGGACAAAAGTGCCAAAGCCTTGAGGAACAAGACAATTCCTTTGGTTAAGGTAGTGTGGGAAGATCAGTCACCTGAGGAAGCAACCTGGGAGAAGGAAGATGTTATTCGTTCTCAATTTCCAGAACTGTTCAGTTAAGGTATAGTGTTTTACCATTCTCTTAACCAATTTTGGGGATAAAATTATCTTAAGGGGGGTAGAAATGTAACATCTGGTACTTAGGGATTTCATTAATTAGGGTAAGACTTTGATAGCTAATTATGTGTTAAATAAGTAGAGGAAATGATTTAGGAAAGTAAAGAAAAAAGACTTCGAACATAAACCAAATCTTGAAATTTCAATATTCTTGCTCAAGCGAGAATATCTAGCTTGAGCGAATTATGCAGCAGAATGTGGAAAAATGAGTTTCTGCATATCTCACTTAAGCGAACGCAGCTCGCTTAATCGAGAAACATGGGACTTTTGGGAGGCTCTCTGGACAATTTTCGCTTAAGCGAGAAGAGCTCGCTTGAGCGAGAAACGTCCAGGGAGGGGGTATTTTTTGGATCATTCTCGCTTGAGCGAGACAGTTTCGCTTGAGCGAGAATATGAAGGAAAAGCATGCAACCGACACGTTCGCTCAAGCGAAAATATCTCGCTTGAGCGAGAATTCACTTAAAGGCACTAGATCCTTAATTTAGAATCAGAACTTCATTTTCTTTCTCATTCTTCTTGAGTTTAGAGAGAGAGACTCTGGGTTTTAGAGAGAGGAAGCTTTAATTGAAGCTTGAAGAGGGGATTTGGTGTAAGGAATCGTCAAGTGATCCACCACTATCCGTTCTTCTTCCTTCAATTTCCAAGTATAAGTGAGTACAACTCACTCCTTAGTGTTTTCTTGTATGTGCCTTGAATATGCTCCCTAATCCTTACCTTCCCTTTTCTCTATTATGGTTTATTATTAGGAATTACAATTGTTACTAAATTGATGCTGAGTTATAGAAATTGAGACTTAGAGTTGAATTAGAAGTAGTGTAGTATAGAATAGGTTCGAAACTATTGAAAGTGCGTACTTTGAATATGTATGAATTCTGAAATTTTGATATTGTATTGTGAATTATTGGTAAATTATCATGTTTTTGTTTATTGGAACTCTTTAAGCTGGTTTCGACCGTGAGATTAATTAAGCCGACATCAGTCGTGAGTTAAAACAATCTAACTAAGTATAAAACACGACTTCGGTCCAGAAAGAAATTTCCTGTAGTCTGAGCTCAGTTCTAACTCCAGAAAGAGATAATAACATACCTGCTGGGCACAACAGTGAGTGCATCATGCTCGCATATCAGTTTATTTTGACTATTGCCTTATGAATTATGTGAAATTTGTTCTTTGTCATTGATAATTGTTCCCTGCATTCATGCAAGTGATCGTATTCACTGAGATTTTTATCTCACCATGTGTTATGTGGATTATTAGTTGAGCAGGTACCACCCCGTTCGGATTCTCAGATGGGAAACTGAGGTGCTTCAGGATGGACTTTAGCCACTTTTTGTTTACTTAAGATGTTTTCATGTGCATATGTATATATATATATATATGGTAGTAGTATTCTGATGTATTTAGATGGTGTTTGGTGTTACTAGTGTCTTAATGTACAGGATGGTTGATGTTTCGTGTATATATATATATATATATATATATATATATATATTGTCTTTTTGACTAGAATAAGGTGTTTATCATTTAGAATTATTCGCTGAATTGTTGAATTATCGTTGGATTCCTTGCAATTTCGTGAATATGTCGATAACCGAATCGTCACGTTTGAAATTATAAGTTAGGAATTTGGTTTCCAACGGGCTAAATTCTGATTTAGAAATTTAAGGTGTTTCAAGCTACGGATTACAATGTGTTGCCTATTATGTGTTTTAGGAACACTTCTAAAATTGTTGACCAATAAATAGTCCACAGTTAGTAAAACTGTTGTCTTATCTATGTTTCAACTACGATTTTTTAAATGTTTCCTAAAAAAGCGTTGCCTAAAGCCTAAAATGTTGTAGTGACTTTAGATTTTCAACTTCAACTCAGATTTACAGAGAAAAGTATTTAACCTTAACCCAAATTCTCTCATTATAATGACTAATTAAAGTAGGGACAGGGTTTTCACATAATCCAATTTTAATTAAAATAACATATTTATAGTAAAGATTTTGATGTAGCAGATAATATTTATAGTTACAAATTAAAACAAAGGAAAAAGTAACTTGACCCGATACATTCATATATAACAGAGAGAATTCATAAATATTAATGAATTAGCATAAACCATGATATCCCATATTCAAGAGTCGTGGTAATAACAATGATTAAACCATGGTTTTCAGAATGAGAATGGACATACAGTTCTTGCATATAAGTGATTTTCCTAAACATCCTAACTAGCAAAATTGTGTAAGAAACTAACCACAAGGACGCAGGATGCGACCTTCGCAGGAACAGGACGGTGACCGCACAACGACGCAGGAGCAACCATTGTAGGACAAGGAAACTGGCGTAGGAAACAACTTTGGAGCAGGAAGGAGGCGACTATTGTTGAAAGCGCGTCGGCCTAACGAAGTGAAGCTTCTATCTCTTTTTGTTTTTCACTAAACTTTATATATCGGTTAAATGTATAACTGATGTAGACACAATCTTTTATATCAAGTATAATTGTAACCTAGATAGAATACTATTTTCTATATCGGGTATATAATAACCGATTTACCAAAACATCACTTATATCCAAAATTGCCACCACGCCTTTTTCTAAAATAGTTGTTATTTAACTGATATAGAATCTTGTTATAGAAACGTGTTTTTCCACTCCAATATTGCAAAAGTTAGCAATTTGAATTCTTAGCCAAACTTCTTCTTCGGGATGTGAGAGAAATTAGATTGTCATTGAACGCATCCATACAAAGAAAAGAAATAAATTAGAGCATCAAAGACTAAGTGATCTTGTTTATGTTACTTATAACTTGCGTTTGAAGAATAGGTATATAGATCTCTCTAAAATCTAAATCTTATACATTTTTGTCCATTCTTTTTTTAAGCATAATTAAGTTATTTTTTTATACTTTAATACTTTATTTTAGGTTGGAGTACAAGAAAAGAGGTTATGATCCTATTGATTATGAATCCATTAAGAAAGTTGATTTATGGATAGTTGAGGAAGAAACACTTCCTGAGTTAGATATTGATGAGATTGAGCTTGAAAATGTTCTTTATCAAGATAATGCAATTCCAATAAATGGAGCAGGTAAATGTTTAATTGTTTTGAATATATTTCTTTTTTAATGTACTATTCTAGAGCAAATGTTTAATTTTTCTCCTTTCTTGAAATTTAATTAGGTGATATAAAGAAACTGAACTTACAAAGGCAATATTAGATTCAAATGTTATCTAATTTGGGAGTGATGATATTGGTGGAAGTGGTCCATATGCCAACATATTGGCATTTGATGTAGTCAACCTTGATGATTATGACTTATGATTAGGAGAATTTCTAATAGCTACTATTTGACTATTTGTTATTTTTTTATTCTACGTGTTGTTAATTTATCATTGGCAATGGATATTGTTGTTTTTTGGTGAACCTAGATTTCATGTTATTTTATATTTGATTTTATTTTATGTGTAATTATGAATGTTGAACTTATGAATGATGAGTAGGTTTTAATTTTAAATGTTTTGAAGTCATGAATATCAATTTTTTGCTATTTAAATTTTAATTTACTATGTAAAAATATAAAAAAAAATATTCTTTATTATTTACTACCGCTCCGACTACAGTTCAACCACAGTCAGACCATTGAATCTTAAATTGGCGGCTAGACCAGTTGAATGACCGATCCAATTTTAAAAACATGTGCTATAGCAACTTTGATCCAATTTATGTGACTAGCAATGCAAAAACTTGGGTACTTTTATTCACTCCGTATACTTATTTTATATTTTATTGCTTTCTTTCCGTTCAATGCTCTGTTTGAATGGTCACTACTATTTTATTCTTAACATGTAATAAATTGTGATGGGTTTATATTTGATATTAAATTAATCAGGATACTTTCTTTTATATTAAATCAGGATACTTCCCCTATCGGTATATAAATAAAATAGAGAAAGTTAAAAAATAATAATAATAATAATAAATTAAATATGAGGCATTTAGGAACTATTGGTAAACAATCAAAAATTATTTTTTGGAATTTCCAACCATAATTATGAATGATTTATTTTTAGAGATGTGTTGAGAAAATGACCTGAAATACCCTTAGTAATTATACGGTTAAGGAAAATATAGATTTAATTATGAAAAATAACAAAAACATAAAGGGATCTATATTTTAGTCAAAATAGTCTTAATAAAATTAATAATGAATTTTAGAAATTTATTCAGAATTTTCTGGCACTTTTGGGCAAAAAGGACCAAAATGCCCCTGGTTATCAGTGTAACCCTAATCAACATATGAAAATTTGTGGAATAATATGGACAATATACTTTGAACCTTAAAAATGGATTTGAAAATGATATTTATAACTTTATAAAATTTTTGTATGTAAAACTATCATCTTCTACCGCTAGCTCTTATAAAAATCTGACTGTTGTGTGCAAAAACTGGGAAAATTGGGAAATAAGAAAATTTAAGTGAGAAGTGGGTTCTAATCACATTTTAGGCTAAAAATAGGTTTGACCAATTATAAGAATTTTTCTGGAATTTTTGGGAAATTTCGGTGCAAAATTTCCATTTTTACTCTACTCTTTTTTGGAAACGGGCCCAAATACTTTTTATCCGGGCCAGAAAAATTGCACAGACCTCCCCTTGGCTTCTCATGCAAGCCGTGCATGTGTAGGCATGGTGCATGAGAGACAGTTGTCTTTCTTTTTCTTTCTTTCCAAGCCATGTGTTAAGTTAGGAAATTATCACATTAACCATTAAAACGTATTCATTTTTCATTTCTCACACATGCAAGTCTCCAAATTTTCTCTCATTTCTCTCTTTTTCTCCAAGCCAAAACCGTGAGCCCCTCCCCCATTTTCTCCCAAAATCTTTCAATCTTCATCAAACACATTCAAATCCAAGGTTCCACCTTTGAACCTAAGCTTAAACACTTTGCCTTCTAGCCTTGCAAAACTCTTGTTGGTGACCAAAGGAAGGATTTTTGAGGCTGTTTTGGGAGCTGTTTCAAGGGGTGTTGCTGCACCTTATTTTGAAGATTTTCCTTAGGTAAGGGGGGGAGAACTTGAACTCTAGTAGGATTGGTGACTAGAGTCAAGGATTGCCCTTGATCCTTGTCATTATTCTTGTTTTTCCCTTGAAAAATAAGTTGTTGGAAACTATCTCTTGTGAGATATGGTTCGGCTATTTCACCATAGCCTTGCATGGTGATTTTGATTGGTTAATGATGTTTTCAGTTGCATGCAAACCATGTTTTTGCTTGAAAGAGATTCTCCATTTTTCTCCTATATGGTTCGACTATTTTGATTTAATGCAGCTGCATGTTTCTAAAATTTTATTTGATGTTGGAAATGTGTTTTGATGATGGAATTATGAACATGCATGAAGTTGTTTGAATTTATGAAATTGTTTTGAATGATTGATGCTTGAAAAATGATGTTTATGAGCTTAGAAATAAAGTTATGAACTTGAATTTGTGTATGGATGATTTTGGATGAATGGGCATGATATTTGTTGTTTATGATGCTTGTTGATGATTGTGTTGAAATTTGGTAAAGTTTGTATGTTGTTGGAAAAATTGGTGTTTGATGAACATTCAAGGTGTTCTTGATGTTCTTGAGGTTGATCTTGATGAAACTCATCAAGAATGCTTTTTGATCTTGAAAAGTTCAAGTGAAAATGAAAAATATGTTTTTGGGCCTAAATGGTCCAATCGGTTAAACACTAAATTTACCAAAAGGGTTTTAATTTAATTAATAAATTTTGGAAAATATAAAAGGAATTAAATTCGGATTCCAAGTGTAATCCAATTAAAAGTCAACACAAAAGTCAACATTTTGACTTGTCATGAATAAGAATGGGCTCCTATGAGTCATCAAACCTTTGGGCCTTTGGTTCAGGCCCAGAATCTTCAAAAAAGAGAGTCAAAGACTCATTAAAGTCAACCAAAAATAATTTATGGAATTGGGCTTAAATTAGAGTTGGACTTCAACTCTAATCCAAGATTTTTAAAGATTAAAACTTAGAAATTAATTAGTGAGCTTAACTAAATTAATTATCTAAGTTAATTAATCTAATCTACTTGAGATAATTAAGTAAAATTAATTAAGGATAAAGTTAATTAACCTTAATGATGTATTAATTAAGTAATTAAGCCTTAATCATGATTAAGAACTGATTAATTATGATTAAAATTAATCAAATATAGTTAAAAGCTTAATCCAAGATTAAGGAAGAGATTAAGGGATAATTAGGAGTTAACTGGGACCTTAAATAAGGATTAAGATTAATCATAGTTCAGTTAATGAAGACTAAGTATAATTGAGGGTTAAACCTAATCTTAATTAGGGCAAGTAATGTTATCCATAAGACACAATCATAAGTCTTAGTAAGTTATAGGATTCAAGTGGAAATGAATATTGATTCAAAGAGGAACATTAGTGTAAACTACCTTAAAAGATTATAACCAACACACTCTTTCTACATAAGACTTGAGAAGCTTAGTGAGAGAGTGCGGTTCCAACCCAAGATAGGGTTTGGTTTTCCTTGAAGGAAAGACATTAAATCGAGTCGTACCATGGTAAAGTGGTGACGTAGAATGATTTAATGTGCTTTGCTTGTAAGGACTGTGTATGCTGAGAAAGCATTGTTTGGTTTTCCTTGAAGGAAAGACATTAAATCGGGCCGTACCACGGTAAAGTGGTGACGTAGAATGATTTAATGTGCTTTGCATGTAAGGACAGTGTATGCTGAGAAAGAATTGTTTGGTTTTCCTTGAAGGAAAGACATTGAATCGGGTCGTGCCACGGTAAAGTGGTGACGTAGAATGATTCAATGGGCTTTGCCTGTAAGGATGAAATGTTGTAAGCATTGATTGTGTGACATGCATCATAAAGCATTAATGATGATCAAGGTTGAAAACCTTACAACCTATATAGCAGTGACACTTTGGTACAGTGTGAAACTGGTTGGGAAGGGTGCACTGGGTTTTGCAAAGAACGCCAACGGGTCCGGTAAAGGACGCCAGCCCTGAGGATAGTCGAGTTCCAGAAAGGACATCATGAGACGTAGGTTAGCGCCCTACTGTCGAGTCCGAAGGGGTATAAGCTTAGCTATCCTATCGCTCTCATGGTTTCGGGGTCAGTGGAGATTGTCTTGAAGGACGCATAAAAGATTTGGCCAAAAGAAAATGAATGAGCAATGCTCTTTGTACTGATTGCTAGTACAGACTCTAACTCTTGATACATTGTACATATATGGTCGGGCAATTGCTGTGTGCACTGTGGTGGTGATTTTCCCTGGGCCCTCATGCATTGCATGGTACATAGTGGTTGCTTGAGATTCCTTGGTGAATGACGTGGTTGTTTGCATTGCATGAGCATAACACATCATTTTATGACGTTGTGGCCTTCTATGTGAATGATTAGATTCATTGTTGTGAAAATTGTGTGGAATTCCCGTGTGTGTGCTCTAGTATACTATATCCTGCGTTAAGTGAGTTCATGTAAAGTGTTCTCACCCCCTTGTCTTTCTTTTTGTTGTCCGTTATTATTTTGGCACCTAAAAGGGCATGGACTCTGGAAGGATGCACGTTGTTATGAAGAAGGGCGTGGTGTTCAGGTCGAACCGGATCTCGTTCAAGTCAAATGGCAGTGTCTAAGGTTGTAGTCAAATAGAGGATTCACTGCTTATGTGGTGTAGTATGTTAAAATCCCATCCTATATGTACGTCATGTCCATCGTAATTTTAAATAGTAATGAAATGATATGTTTAATACCAATGTACTTCTTCTTGTTTTATCCCAAACATAATTTAATAATATGCTTTAGAAAAAAAAAAAGAAAAAAACAATTACTAACTTTCCTCATTTTTTATTACGAGATAATTTAACCAAATCGCAATCGAGTTAGTTGTGTAATACCCGTCATGGGATGAGGGTGTTGCATTTAGTGGTATCAGAGCAGTTCGGTCCAACCGGACTGTGAAGTTTGGGTCTGATAGTCGTATCGAGTCTAGTTTGATCCGGTTTAGGTGTTTTGGAGTCTTGCAAGGTTGATGTGCTTCTGACTACTCTGGTATAGGACAGTGGGACTGGCCACCCCAATGGTCTGTTCAGGTTAGGAGGGAGTGTGACAACTTGCAGTTGTGAGTTTTGGGGACACAAGGCTGATAATCTCAGCTTGAGTAGTTGTGGAGAAGAGGAAGGATGTCTTGGTCATCTGTATGATGAACATAGGTAGTTAAAGAGATGGAGTCATGTCGTCTATTGGGTTTTGTCTTCTTATTTGTGTCTTCAGTATAACCCCATGTGTTTGAATTAAGATTATCCTTTTCATGATTTTGTTTGGATTGATGAACAGGTGTGAAGTGATTGCTTCATGTTGTTTTGTGTGACTTTGGCATGTTAAAATTTACTTCCTACTTGTATGCAGTAATTTACAGCATGCTTATTGTTTGAAATTAAATTGAGTTTTGAGTTTGAGAAAGAATATAGAAGTTGTATTTGAGTGTTAATTATTTAAAAATCTTAAATAGATAGGTATGTATTTGTAAGGCACTTGGACATGCCTGTGTTTCTTCCTTGTGAGCTGAATTATCCTAATCCTTATCCTTAAGATCTCTCATCTTTCCCTCATGAGAGTTTCTACCATTAAAAGTTAATTGAATTGAAGAATGAACCAAGTAATTAAGCTTCTAAAACGGGTTTGCTAAGACCTCTAGGTCCTGAGGTTGTACACTAGTGTAGCCAATGGTTGATTTGACTTGTGGTTTGAGGTGCTGAGTGAGGCATCAAAAGTCAGGGTAGGATGACCACTAAGGTTAGGTTCCCATTCCCTTAGTTGAGTGACCTAAGGGATCGATGATGGATTCGAGGTTTTAAATTCAAGGTTTAAGATGATTGATCATTGAGGTTTAATCATTAAGGTTTTGACATTGAGGATTGGTATTAATACCTCTCGAGAATGTGATTATTGAAAAAAATATGATTTGATAAAGTGAGTTAGAAGTAATTGATGACTTGGTGTATACTCAGGATAAATGATGATAGGGTTATGGAATAGGAATGACAAACATACGAATTGAGATTAGATCTTAACAGTTAAGGCATATTTGGATACCTTGTTGATAGACTTGAAGTCTAAAAGGGTTTGACTGTGGAATGAGTGCCATGTTTGAAGTTTAATAGATACAATAGAGTATGATCACTATCTCTAACGGATTGATAAAATAAGGATTAGTAGAAATAATAGATATGACATACAATGAAGGATTGTTGTATGTGTTGACTTTGATGATTAAGAGATATGCTTAATTGATGCTTTTATAAATTGAAATAGGTATGTGAGTGAAATCTCATAAATGATTAGATTGGATTTGGTTACGAGTGTGTTGATTAAGTATGATCTTGCTAAATTTTATAGGATTAGTTTATGCATTGATCTTGATGGGCTTAGGTTCTCAAGGAAGAGTATATAAATCGGTGAATATCTAGGCAAGATTTTGAAGGTAGGAATAGTACTACGCTTAAGTAGGTGATGTTTCACGAAAGGATGCCCTAGGGGACAAATACAATTCCTGGAAGTATAATAACCATAAGGAATAAAAATAATAATAATGTTCTCTAAGATAGGTTTAAAGATAGATTACCGCTATCTATATATCGAGACTATAGGTGATCTTACAATCTGCTTTGGACTTTACTATGAATGCTATAGGTGTCTAGTAATTCCATCTCGATTGGTTGTCATTGGTATTCCTTTCCCTCCTCAGTGAACCCAATATTCTAGCCCCATTCAAGCCAACTTATCTTCATTCTTTCGTGCAATGTTCTCGCCTATTTCTAGGATCCAACGGGAGGTATAGGATTCTTTGGATGAACCTTGGGGTTATTAAGGAGAAGTAGGTTAGAAGTGGAATGGTATAATTATAAGTCTTAGTTAGGTGGAAATAAAATTCTGGAGGCATATTTGTTTAGGAAAAGAACATAAGGTGGTGGTGAATGGTGAGACCTTCTTAGGAGTAACAACTTATGGAGTTAAGCCTTGGTTATAAGTGGTGATCGATGTTTAGGTAGGATGATCCTACAACGATTAATATAATAAGTGATAGATAGGGCAAAAACAACCTGATTCGTGAGTCAGAGGATTTCACCTTAATCGGATAGAAATAAACTTAAGATTCTTAAGAGAGAAAGAACTTAGAATCTTTATATCGGGAAGAAATGGAAGATTAACTAGATCAGTAAGAGTGCTGATATTAAGACCAAGGGAACTAATGTAATCATAGGTATAATAAACAACACTTGTGACTATTATGGGATTAGATATTCATACATAGTGAAGGAAAATGAACATCTTAGAGTTGTAAGGAAATAAGATATTGTAAGGGATCATTGGGAATCAGAATAAAATGTTAAGGAAAATAGTTATTGTGAGGAACATACGTTGGAGATTCCTAAGAAAATTTTTATAGGAGAACTTAGCTATTTGACTTATGGATTGAATCTGTGCGTTTCATTAGATATTATAACTCTATGTCGATTATAAGCTGAAAGGGAGTGTCTAGTTACTTGCCAAATACCTGAGGAAGGTGACGGGGTAGCATAGTAGCACACCTCATAAAGGATTAACTTAGCCTTCTAGTTAGAATTAAGGTAGTATGAATGATGGTGGAAAGTTTGATAAGATCTGCTTGCCGAAAATAGATGTCCCTGATCAAATCTTATGGGATATTAAATCATACCGGAATTTTTTTTTCGGTAAGGTGCTGGGTAAAGGTTTCAAATTTCGCTACTGGTTGTTAGAGAAGAAGTAAGACTTGAAAGCTAGGTCGATCTTAATTCAAGATATCATCCCTACATCCACGAGTAGTTTAAAATGATTATCCAACTTTTAGGGAACTATTAAGGTCTTATATGATCCAACTAGAAGAGTGATTCTTAAAGCTTAAGAAAGTAGATTTAGCCATATCCAGCAATAGGAACTTCAAATTTCGAGGACGAAATTTCTCAAAGGAGGGGAGAAATGTAACTCCCACAATTTCCCCTATCGGTATATAAATAAAATAGAGAAAGTTAAAATAATAATAATAATAATAAATTAAATATGAGATATTTAGGAACTATTGATAAAAAATCAAAAATTATATTTTTGGAATTTCCAACCATAATTATGAATGATTTATTTTTAGAGAGGTGTTGAGAAAATGACCTGAAATACCCTTAGTAATTATACGGTTAAGGAAAATATAGATTTAATTATGAAAAATAACAAAAACATAAAGGGATCTATATTTTAGTCAAAATAGTCTTAATAAAATTAATAATGAATTTTAGAAATTTATTCAGAATTTTCTGGCACTTTTGGGCAAAAAGGACCAAAATGCCCCTGGTTATCAGGGTAACCCTAATCAACATATGAAAATTTGTGGAATAATATGGACAATATACTTTGAACCTTAAAAATGGATTTGAAAATGATATTTATAACTTTATAGAATTTTTGTATGTAAAACTATAATCTTCTACCGCTAGCTCTTATAAAAATTTGACTATTGTGTGCAAAAACTGGGAAAATTGGGAAATAAGAAAATTTAAGTGAGAAGTGGGTTCTAATCACATTTTTAGGCTTAAAATAGGTTTGAGCAATTATAAGAATTTTTCTGGAATTTTTGGGAAATTTCGGTGCAAAATTTCCATTTTTACTCTACTCTTTTTTGGAAACGGGCCCAAATACTCTTGATCCGGGCCAGAAAAATTGCACAGACCTCCCCTTGGCTTCTCATTCAAGCCATGCATGTGTAGGCATGGTGCATGAGAGACACTTGTCTTTCTTTTTCTTTCTTTCCAAGCCATGTGTTAAGTTAGGAAATTATCACATTAACCATTAAAACTTATTCATTTTTCATTTCCCACACATGCAAGTCTCCAAATTTTCTCCCAAAATCTTTCAATCTTCATCAAACACATTCAAAGCCAAGGTTCCACCTTTGAACCTAAGCTTAAACACTTTGCCTTCTAGCCTTGCAAAACTCTTGTTGGTGACCAAAGGAAGGATTTTTGAGGCTCTTTTGGGAGCTGTTTCAAGGGTTGTTGCTGCACCTTATTTTGAAGATTTTCCTTAGGTAAAGGGGGGAGAACTTGAACTCTTGTAGGATTGGTGACTAGAGTCAAGGATTGCCCTTGATCCTTGTCTTTATTCTTGTTTTTCCCTTGAAAAATAAGTTGTTGGAACCTATCTCTTGTGAGATATGGTTCGGCTATTTCACCATAGCCTTGCATGGTGATTTTGATTGGTTGATGATGTTTTGAGTTGCATGCAAACCATGTTTTTGCTTGAAAGAGATTCTCCATTTTTCTCCTATATGGTTCGGCTATTTTGATTTAATGGGGCTGCATGTTTCTAAAATTTTATTTGATGTTGGAAATGTGTTTTGATGATGGATTTATGAACATGCATGAAATTGTTTGAATTTATGAAATTGTTTTGAATTATTGATTCTTGAAAAATGATGTTTATGAGCTTAGAAATAAAGTTATGAACTTGAATTTGTGTATGGATGATTTTGGATGAATGGGCATGATATTTGTTGTTTATGATGCTTGTTGATGATTGTGTTGAAATTTGGTAAAGTTTGGATATTGTTGGAAAAATTGGTGTTTGATGAACATTCAAGGTGTTCTTGATGTTCTTGAGGTTGTTCTTGATGAAACTCATCAAGAATGCTTTTTGATCTTGAAAAGTTCAAGTGAAAATGAAAAATATGTTTTTGGGCCTAAATGGTGCAATAGGTTAAAACACTAAATTTACCAAAAGGGTTTTAATTTAATTAATAAATTTTGGAAAATATAAAAGGAATTAAATTCGGATTCCAAGTGTAATCCAATTAAAAGTCAACACAAAAGTCAACATTTTGACTTGTCATTAATAAGAATGAGCTCCATGAGTCATCAAACCTTTGGGCCTTTGGTTCAGGCCCAAAATCTTCAAAAAAGAGAGTCAAAGACTCATTAAAGTCAACCAAAAATAATTTATGGAATTGAGCTTAAATTAGAGTTGGACTTCAACTCTAATCCAAGATTTTTAAAGATTAAAACTTAGAAATTAATTAGTGAGCTTAACTAAATTAATTATCTAAGTTAATTAATCTAATCTACTTGAGATAATTAAGTAAAATTAATTAAGGATAAAGTTAATTAACCATAATGAAGTATTAATTAAGTAATTAAGCCTTAATGATGCTTAAGAACTGATTAATTATGATTAAACTTAATCAAATATAGTTAAAAGCTTAATCCAAGATTAAGGAAGAGATTAAGGGATAATTAGGAATTAACTGGGACCTTAAGTAAGGATTAAGATTAATCATAGTTCAGTTAATGAAGACTAAGTATAATTGAGGGTTAAACCTAATCTTAATTAGGGGAAGTAATGATATCCATAAGACACAATCATAAGTCTTAGTAAGTTATAGGATTCAAGTGGAAATGAATATTGATTCAAAGAGGAACATTAGTGTAAACTACCTTAAAAGATTATAACCAACACACTCTTTCTACATAAGACTTGAGAAGCTTAGTGAGAGAGTGCGGTTCCAACCAAAGATAAGGTTTGGTTTTCCTTGAAGGAAAGACATTAAATCGGATCGTACCATGGTAAAGTGGTGACGTAGAATGATTTAATGTGCTTTGCTTGTAAGGACTGTGTATTCTGAGAAAGCATTGTTTGGTTTTCCTTGGAGGAAAGACATTAAATCGGGCCGTACCATGGTAAAGTGGTGACGTAGAATGATTTAATGTGCTTTGCATGTAAGGACTGTGTATGCTGAGAAAGCATTGTTTGGTTTTCCTTGAAGGAAAGACATTGAATCGGGCCGTGCCACGGTAAAGTGGTGACGTAGAATGATTCAATGTGCTTTGCTTGTAAGGACTGTGTATTCTGAGAAAGCATTGTTTGGTTTTCCTTGGAGGAAAGACATTAAATCGGGCCGTACCATGGTAAAGTGGTGAAGTAGAATGATTTAATGTGCTTTGCATGTAAGGACTGTGTATGCTGAGAAAGCATTGTTTGGTTTTCCTTGAAGGAAAGACATTGAATCGGGTCGTGCCACGGTAAAGTGGTGACGTAGAATGATTCAATGGGCTTTGCCTGTAAGGATGAAATGCTGTAAGCATTGATTGTGTGACATGCATCATAAAGCATTAATGATGATCAAGGTTGAAAACCTTACGACCTATATGGCAGTGACACTTTGGTACAGTGTGAAACTGGTTGGGAAGGGTGCATTGGATTTTGCAAAGAACACCAACGGGTCCGGTAAAGGACGCCAACCCTGAGGATAGTCGAGTTCCAGAAAGGACATCATGAGACGTAGGTTAGCGCCCTACTGTCGAGTCCGAAGGGCTATAAGCTTAGCTATCCTATCGCTCTCATGGTTTCGGGGTCAGTGGAGATTGTCTGGAAGGACGCATAAAAGATTTGGCCAAAAGAAAATGAATGAGCAATGCTCTTTGTACTGATTGCTAGTACAACTCTAACTCCTGATACATTGTACATATATGGTCGGGCAGTTGTTGTGTGCACTATGGTGGTGATTTTCCCTGGGCCCTCATGCATTGCATGGTACATAGTGGTTGCTTGAGATTCCTTGGTGAATGACGTGGTTGTTTGCATTGCATGAGCATAACACATCATTTTATGACGTTGTGGCCTTCTATGTGAATGATTAGATTCATTGTTGTGAAAATTGTATGGAATTCCCGTGTGTGTGCTCTAGTATACTATATCCTGCGTTAAGTGAGTTCATGTAAAGTGTTCTCACCCCCTGTATTTCTTTTTGTTGTCCGTTATTATTTTGGCACCTAAAAGGGCATGGACTCTGGAAGGATGCACGTTGTTATGAAGAAGGGCGTGGTGTTCAGGTCGAACCGGATCTCGTTCAAGTCAAATGGTTGTGTCTAAGGTTGTAGTCAAATAGAGGATTCACTGCTTATGTGGTGTAGTATGTTAAAATCCCATCCTATATGTACATCATGTCCATCGTAATTTTGAATAGTAACGAAATGATATGTTTAATACCAATGTACTTCTTCTTGTTTTATCCCAAACGTAATTTAAGAATATGTTTTAGAAAAAAAAAGAAAAAAAACAATTACTAACTTTCCTCATTTTTTACTACGAGATAATTTAACCAAATCGCAATCGAGTTAGTCGTGTAATACCCGTCATGGGATGAGGGTGTTGCATTAAGCATAATTTTTTATTATTTTTCTTCATTCTATATATATTAATTCATTACACTTTTTGTTTTATGAATATTTTTCAAAGAGATGGGTGATAATGAAGTTGATTTAACTACACCATTAAAAGCTTTCGATGATTGAGTGAACACATAAGAGGAATGGTTTCCTATGAGTGATAAAGATTAAAACTCATAATATATAGTCTTTGATATTTTAGAAGAAGGAGAAAACTTTTATAAAATGTATATATGTATATGTTGATGGTTTTAGTATATGCGCAAGTCATCTCTAAACAAAAGATAAATTAAATGGCCTGAAGTAGAAGTATTTTTTTGTTCAAACCAGGGCTTCAAAGTTGAGAAAAAAAATACCATAGCTAAGTTGTTTGATGAAAAAATTCCTAAAACTAGAAGAAGAAAGCTTACAAGGGAAGGGTTTGATGTAAAGATTGTTTTTAAGAGGACAACAGAAGGAATATATGAAGTTGCGCGATTTCATAAAATTTATGCACATCCATTAGTCACACCTAAAATAAAGTAATTCTTATGTTTGCTTTAGAAGTAAGCAATGTTTACAAGAATTTATTAATTTTCTATAATAAATGCCAATGTAGGTTGTAAAAAGGTTTTGTATTGTGTTTACGTGTTTCTTTCATAAAAATATAACAAAATATAGAACAAGTTGGATAAAATGAGAAAAAGGAAGGACAAGGTTGGCAAGCAGATTATGGATGCAACATAAAGTCTATGAACTGCATATTGTAAAGCTAAAAAACTATGTAATGAGAGTTAAGGTGGACAAGGAGATTTATAAAGGAGGTTCTTTTTCTTATCTGAAAAAGTTTATTGATGAAGTATAAGGGAACCTATTAGGAATATAAACTTTTATAAAAAAAAATGTTATTACAAATTAGGAACGTAAATGGTGTTTATTATAAACTTTTTACCCGTTTTTAAGTTTTAATTCCTTTTAACTGAACTGATTGAATTTCATTAATGAAAATAGATATAACAACATCAAATAGGAATAGAGTCTCCCCATAAAATAGTCTAAACTCCCTACAACCAGCACTTCTAGGAAGTAGTGAGGCTAACCTTCTACTTCCAGAACTATATATCTCTAACACCACACACTACCTTTGCATAAAGACACATGCTTAGTGTAGCTTCAAAGGTTTTTAACAAGAGCTAATTAAAGAGACTTCAAATATATAAGGTTTCTTACTACTAGCATTTTTCTTAGACAAAATAAACTAAAGCGCGACACACAAACATATGTAATTAAACACATTAAACTAAAACTTAGTCTTCAATGACATCATTTAACTAAGTTCTACTTCAACTGCAATTCTCCTGAACTTTTGCATTCCTCCAACATTGGATCATTTCTCAATTTCCACGTTGAGGGAATGAAAAGCTTCCAGTCTCATTGCTTGATGCATTAGCAGCCGAACCTGGATCCTGTGAGGAAAACAAAAACAGGGTCAAACATTACATTTCATATACAACATAACTAGTTTTCTTTCCATGTTATTATTGTAACATCTATATATATATATAGTGTTTATTCTTTAAATGCTAAAAATGATGTACATTGTCGTGATCTTTGGCTTTCTGTCCAGTAGATTTGGATCTGGGAGGAGGTCTAGTTTCATAAAGCACAAATTGGACTACTCCTGGACGTGACCGAAATTTCAGTCCTGAAGGTAAATGATAATAGAACTGCATAAACAATTCTATATGTTAGTTTTTAGGTGTGGATATGTGCTAACATATTCATGAGATTTTAAATTACTATTCTCAACAATAATCATGTCACAACCACAATTATGGTTACATTAGTCGCACTTATTAATAATTTTTCACAATATCATTGATTGTGATGTATTTGTTGTGGCGAATTAACCATGATTCAAAACCTTGTATATTTCAAATTTCTTGAAGAGATATTATGTTTGCAGCAAGAATGACTCTAATTTACAAATAAATTAGATATATAATACCTTCTTCAAGATAACATATATAAACTAGCTAGAATAAAAAAAGTAAACTAAATGTAATTTATTTTTAGCTAAAATCATTTATAATATAATCTTACATCATCCCGCGCTCCATTCTCTCGTATCTTTTGTTCAATTTTCCAATTTTGTAATCTTTGGGTTGCTGTATATACATTATCAAGATGTCCCCCACCGTGAGGATCGGTTGATAACAGCTGATTCAGAAACCAAATTATTATACTTCTTCATAGTCGTAATAATTCATGAAACATATGAAAGCAAAAACACAGAGAAAAAGAATGATAAGGAATTGGTAAATGACTGAAAAATAGCTACTTACCATGTCAATGTTAATATTTTTTTGGATACAAACTTCTGGAAGTACGAAAGAAAAAGGTATTTCCCCAATAAGCTTCGTAGTTAGCTTTCTTCCCTTTTGTCGCTCACCCTGTGAAAAACACCATATATAAGTCACACATAATATTGATTTTAGGGCACAAATGAGAAACACTCGGTTAAAAATGGTTTTATAAAGGGCACTCTGACGGGTTGAGATGGTGAAATTCACTACACACCGGAGCATCTTAAACTCCAAGAGGTTTTTGTATACTAATGAACGAAAAGATTGATCTTTATAGAATTAAAAACTTTACCCTTACACCAAGTAGTGTTTGGTTCTAGTGAAAATGGATTGTGACCACCTAGAAGACTCTACTTGTAAAGCTAGAGGTTCGAATTATGGAGTCACCACTCATTGAGAGGACTTTACCCAACCACCACCCTCAGCCCCAACATTAAATCCACAACTATGTAGGTGGGAGGTTCCCAAAGAAAAAAAAGCTTTACCCTTACCTCCATGGCTAATGCATTCTCAGGTTCCTTTGGATCTTTCACTTTTAATTCTTTTGAAAATCCCTGGTATCCAAGATGAAAGGAATTCTTAAATGTGTTAAAACCCTTGTATAAAATTCATTGCCTATTTGGACAATAATTAGACTCACTTACCTTCATTTGTTTTTCAAAAGCATCACCTATTTCATTAATGAGATCCATGTCAACAACAACATTAAGAGGTTGCACCTCCATTGAACCTTCTGCTGATAGAAGATCTGAAACTACTCGTGAATTACACACGTTCGGGATGTGCTTTCACAGTGAGATGTGACTTTATCACAGTCCACAGTTGCCTTATATTATTTATATAATGATTTCCACTTCAGGATAAAAGAAAAAAAATTGGATTACCTGAATATGCATTTAATAAGGGTCATATATTTGATTTATCTTTTTAGAGATAAGTTTGTCACTGTGGAAAAATTAATTGCTATGCACTTATGTCTTTCCCTTAGTAATTTTTTATGCAATTATTATCTTTCCTTTAATTTAATACTTTTTATTTTTATTTATTAAAGGTTGACAATGTACCACACTAGTAACAATTTTTTTTGTGTAAGACCACATGTATCCTCCACAGAAATTAGGTAGGACCTCTATGAACCTCAAAGCTCTTCCTAGAAAAAGAAAACATTTATTACGTACTTGGTGATCAAAAGTGCAATAAATATTTTATTTTCCAATAAAAGCTTTTCAATGTTTGATTATTAACATCAGCTCTCATACTCCCTCCATTTTTTTTTCTGTCGTTTAAGGTTTTTGTACAAAGATTTAGGAAAGCAATAACTATATCTTTTAAGCCCCATTTTATTCAAATATGCCCTCTCTCTTTCTCTCATTAATGCAATTAATATTTCTCTTTTCTCAATAACTATGCATAAACACCATGTGCTTATATTCACATTGTTTACCTCGGGTTCAGTTCCTCTCCAATTACTGGAATTTTCCACTAGGAGAAAGATAGAGTCAACCACATGGGTGGGTCCCACATAACCCACCCATGTGGTTGAGTCTATTTTTCTCCCACTGAAAAATTCAAGTACTGAAGAGAGTTTCAATTTGTTTATCTCTCATAATAAATTTTTTGTTGTGAACATATAAAATACTTTTATTAAAGTTTTAAACTTTTATAACATTTATATATGATATACCTTTATAATAAATATATAAAATAAAAAAGAATCAGATTTCGATAAGGGTAAAATGGGAAAAACAACATTTATTATTACCTTGATATCTGAAAACGATAATTATTTAGAAACAAATTTGAGACCCTAAAATGATAAAAAGAAACGGAGGGAGTAGAACCTATTATTTAATGAGGAAACTTTCATTTATGATTTTGTAGAAGTGCAATAAATAATAAATAGTTTTATGGGTTTTGATAACATTTACCCTAAGGTGAAGATAAGGATAAAAAAAATGAAATTTTTATTAAAATAGAAAGTATTTATTGTTCATTTATGCTTATGATGTAATTAATACTTTTTACTCCTTTCACTTCTTTTTATCTGTCGTTTAAGGTTTTTGCACAAGAATTAAGAAATGCAATAACTACGTATTTTTAACCATTTTTTTTCCCAAATATGACATTTCTCTTTCTCTTATTAATGCATTTAGTATCTCTCTTTTTTCAATAAAATGAATTATTTTTCAAATTTATTTTACCTCTTACCATAATTTTTTGTTGGAAACATAAAGAATACATTTATCGAGACTTTAAACTTGTAGAACATTTATGATATTACTTTATGACAAATATTTAAAATAAAAAAAAATCACATTATGAAAGGGATAAAATTGGAAAAATAGCATTTATTATTGTCTTGGTATATGAAAATGACACTTATTTAGAAACGGATTTGAAACCCTAAGGGGTGATGTTATCAAAACCAAATATTTATTTTCCAATAAATGCATTTCAAGTTTCATTATTAACATCGGGGCTTATAAAATAAAACATTTAATGAGGTAATTTACATTTATGTTTCATATTTACGATTAACAACAACCCTTATAGAATGAGTGAGTGCTTTTTTAATGTATAACACACAATTAATAAAATGTGTAAAATAAATTTAGTATGTAATACATCTTAAAATTGGGTTGTGTTTCTTATAACGATTATTCTAATATGTACAACCTTGCACATGATAATAAATCAAAAGTGGAAATATTTAATTGGAAAATGTAACAATTAATATTACCAATGTATTGAATATTGTAATAGTTTCATTTTCCAATAAAACATTTCCATTATTGATTTATTATCATGTGCAATATTAAACAATTTTTTTTGTAACAAATAGGAAAGGAAAACAAACAAGAAAAAAGATAAAAGATCAACCTAATCTACCCCTAGGGACATAATCACCCCTAGCATCAGCTGAGAGTAAGTCATCAAGACCATCTCCTGAATCTAAGATTACAATAGAAGAAGAATTAGAAAGAGCTCCCCTTTTAGGTAAAGCATCAGTGTAACATCCCAGAAATTCAAATTTGTTTTGAAAATTAAATACATAAGATAAGAATTTTGTAAAAGAGGAAATAATTAGGTGGGAGGTATTTGAGGTAGGATTAAAGAGAAGAGAAAATTAGAAAATAGAATTCTGGTATTTTCGCTCAAGCGAAAATGGCTCGCTCGAGCGAATATATCAGTTAAATCTTGGAAAACTCTTTTCTGGTTTACTCGCTTGAGCAAGGAGGGTCTCGCTCAAGCGAGAAACAGGGAATGTTTGGGGGTTCTCTTTGGAAGAATTTCGCTCGAGCGAAATTAGTTTCGCTCAAGCGAAATTTCCCCAGGATTTAGGAGAATACTCTCTGGAGTATTTTTGCTAAAGCGAGAAGAGTCTCGCTTGAGCGAAAATACGAAAGGGGGAAAATTCCATTCCCTCGCTCAAGTGAGAATTCCTCGCTTGAGCGAAAGCACGCGTATCACATTAAAACTCTCACTTAGGGCACCGCATTTATTATTTTCTTCTTCTTCCCTTTAATTTTAGAGAGAGATGGAGAGATTATAGAGAGAGGGAACATCTTTGGAGCTTCAAGCAAGGATTTCAAGGCTTAGATCCCTTCACCCAACCTTCCCTCAACCTTCCTTCATCTCTTTAAGCTTCATTGAAGGTGAGTAAAGCCTACACACTTCCACTTCATCATGTGTATGCTTCTCTTATGACCCCTATTCTATTCCCATCTTCCCTCTTCCTTTTAGAATGTGGATGTTGATTCATTGATGAATTAGATAATATGTACGATATGAGTTGTTTATGATCTTGAATGTGAAACCCTAGGTTAGAGTAATTTGGGGATTTTGGGATTTTTTGGGCACAACTGTTATTGGGTAATACTATTGATGATTCTTGATGTCCCATGATGATTTTGTAAGTTATTGAGTATACATGAGTTATGGTTGATTGAGACTATTATCCGGTTTGGTTGTTCATGCATTTCCCAAATTTCAGTTCAGATTATGCAAATGTATTTTTCAACTACAAAAGGATTTTTGGCTTCGGTCCAGAATAACTAAGTCGGCTTCGTCCGTGAGAATAACTAAGTCGGCTTCGTCCGTGAGAATAACTAAGTCGGCTTCGGCCGTGAGAATAACTAAGTCGGCCTCGGCCGTGAGAATTGTTTGAAAACTTGACTTCGGTCCAGAATAAGGGTGGGATTCGTCCCCAGGGAAGACGTTCACTGTAGTCTGAGCTCAGTTCTAACTCCAAAATCAGTGAAAAGACCTTGCCGGCTGGGAACAACTATGAGAACATGCCTGCTGGGCACAGTAGTGAGAATTGCATCATGAGATTGTTTGTGCATTTAGATTTGTAATACATGGTGTATGACTGTTGCATAGCTAACCTGAGTGCATTTATATGTTCTTTTATTGTGTTAAGAAAAGATTTCATTACGTAAGGAAGTTAGAATGATTCTGAATTTCATGTTGACTTGCGTTCTGTGCTGCACCTCATATGCTTGTTTTTCCCACATTGCTTGCTGCATGCTTTGCTCACTTAGATCGTAATCTCACCCAAGTTTGCGGGGATATATTTTAGTTATGCAGGACTTTCTAGCTTAATGTTCAGAAGGGAAGTGGAGCTCTTGGAGTGGATCCACCCACTCCTAGTGGTCAGATAGAGACTTTTAATGGAGAATTAAATGTGATTGATAGTTTAATGATGTGTTAATGTAGAAACTTTAGATTGGCCATGGAGGCTTAGTTGTAGTTGAAATCGTAACGTGTTATTATACATTGTATTGGTGGAGTTTTCTTGATTTAAGGTTAAGATGGAAAATTGGGGAACTTCCAGTTTTTAGGGGAAACTCTGCCGGATTTCCGGTAGGAGTTTTATGAACCATGAGACACCAAGGGGAAGGTTCGATCACTAGGTTTTGTTTAAGGTTTTGTATTGAAAGCAATGATGTATGAGTTTTATGGAAGCTTAAGCAAACGTTGGATTGCCTAAGAATATGTGTGATTTGCTTGACGATATCGAAAATGGCGCGAAATAATTTCATAGATTCGGAATAGTGTTTCCAACGGACATTATTCTTGAATTAAGAAATTAGGACGTGACATTTTGGTATCAGAGCAGTTCAATCCAATTAGACTGTGATTAGGTTAGTTGCTTGTGACATACTATGATTCTATCGTACCCCATACTCAGTATAGGGACTGATCACCCCTCTATTTAGTGTGTTGTACACAAGATTATGGTTGGTGACATGAGTAGGATTCCTTGGTTTGAGAATTGGGAAACTTCTCTGACAAGGTTAGAGCCACCCACTTGATAGTTAGAGGGAGAGTGACATAGGTCCATTTCCAAGAGTAGGACTTGCACCTTAGAAAATCTCATAGGATGTCATCTTTAGTTTCAACTGGACATGAGGCACCCTTAGAAGGAAAGGTAAAGTAGAAGTTTTTGAGAAAGAGTATGTAATTGGTTTTGGAAGGTGAAAACAATAGGGAGGTTAGAGGGAACATAAGGAGTAGGTGTTAAAATTCTGGCAAGCGTACCAAAATCGCAGCAGTATAATAGTAAGTAAAAGGGTTTGTCGTATCCACAGGGAACTGTTCAAGTGTAAATCCTAGTGGTCACACTTATCAAGTGAGAGATGATGGTTGTTTGGGTAGATTGCAATAGTAAATAAAGAACAATAAATTGAGATGAGATTGAGCAAATTACTGGAACTAGGATTTAACTTCGTCTATAGCACCCCTTTTATATTTGAAACCCAATGATATTTATGAATATGCAATTATAATATTGAAGCACAAATTAAAGTTATTTCACAAAGGTCTCCACAAATATGAAATACTCAGAAATAATCTACCTTGGTCTCCACAGTGATAAACTACCCCAGATTAAAGATCTATTTGTGTAACGCCCTAATTTCTAAATTCAAGACTTAGTCCATTGGAAACTAAATCCCCAATTTAGAAAATCAAAACACCCGATTCCGGATATCAAACACCACAATTCGATAAGTAACCAACGATAACTTATACAATTTGCGAACAACTTAAACTTAATATACATAACCACTACTATAAAATATGTACATCTGGCCCGAAGGCTACCCACTGAACAGCTCTAACATAAAACCAAAGTTATACATAAATATCCTATACAATCTCAAAAAAAATACTAAACATCAAAACATGTAAAGCTCCTTCTCTAATCTCACTGGTCTCTGCCAGGAGGTACCAGTACACCAAGATTATATCCACAAAACGCGTGGTGAGACTAATGTCTCACTGAAGCATAACCATGCATACGCAGTGTAAAGGAAAATCAATCACTAATCAATATGCAACAATAATCATAATCAATTAAATGTACTAACAATGCAACTCACTATTGTGCCCAGCAGGCATGATATTATCACTTAAAATGGAGTTAGAACTGAACTCAGACTACGGGAAACGTCTTTCCCGGGGACGTATCCCACCCATTACTGGACCGAAGTCAATTTTCACATAATCATTTAGTTTTATTAACTCACAGCACAAGGCCAGCTTATTTAACTCACGGTCGAAACCGACATTCATGAAATTGATGACAAAACTAAATGTTCAAGCATTTCCAGAGTTTCGTAACTTCGATATTCAAAGGTTTTTCAAGCAAATCCTAACATCAATTAATCAATTCCAAAACAAGTATCACCAATCCAATCAAAATAACCATATAGAAAGGGAATTAAAGGGTAGGGTTTATACATTGAGCATTTCGACAATTTCGTAAATCTCGCTACCCTAAGGTTTTCAATGAAAAATTCAACAATAAACGTTCAATCTCATACTAACATCACTAATCTAACCACAATAACCATATAGAAAGGAAATTAGAGAGTAGAGTTCATACTTTGGGGAAAATCCAAAAATCAAAGGGGAGAGTGTGTGTGTGAATTATACTCACCAATTCTTGAAATTCAAGAGAGGAATGATGAGTAAAGACGCCCACTTGATGAATCCTAGCTTTGATCTCCCTTTCCACCCTCAAAACCAAGCTTTCTCTCTCTAGGTTTCTCTCTCTCTCTAGGTCGAAGAAATGGAGAAGGAAAATGAGACATGCATCTGTTTCTCAACTCCAGCCCTTATATACTTAAGTGACGGTAATCGATTACCATCCCCTGGTAATCGATTACCAGTAGTGAACAAAGCACAGGAATCCCTTCCTGGGAAACTGGTAATCCATTACAACCCTTGGTAATCGATTACCAAAATTTCAGCTCTCGGGTAATCGATTACCATCCTCTAGCAGTCAAATTACCAAAAACTTAACTCTTGGGTAATCGATTACCATCCCCTGGTAATCGATTACCAAAAACTTAGCTCTCTGGTAATCGATTACAAACTCTCTGTAATCGATTACCAGCAACCCAAACTTATTAAATTTACTTAGACAAAAACCTGAACTTGGTTTTATAATTAAGTTTTTAACCCCTAGTTCCTTAACTTACCTTTCCGTAATTACTAACACATAATTCTCTGTTTTCCGCCTAATGAATTATTAGAGCTTCTAATTTGCGGGATGTTACATTCTACCCCCCCTTCAAGCAATTTTGACCTCAAAATTGTTCAAGAAAACAAAAATTTAAGACTACCTCAACTAAAAAGTTCCGGAAACTGCTCCCGGATGACATCTTCCTTCTTCCATGTTGCCTCTTCTGGAGATTGATCTTCCCAATACACCTTCACCAAAGGAATTGCCTTGCTTCTTAAGGTTTTGACACTCCTGTCGATAATCTGTGCAGGTTTAGAAGGAATGGTGAGATCTTCTCTTAATTGTATTGATTCAGAGCCAATAACATGTGATGGATCATGAACATATTTTCTTAACTGAGATACATGGAATACATCATGTATCCTGGACAACTGAGGTGGTAAAGCTATCCTTTAAGCTAGAGGGCCAACCCTCTGCAGGATCTGAAATGGAAAAAGAAATCTAGGATTGAGCTTTTTGGTCTTGATGGATCGTCCTATGCCTGTGACAGGAGTTACTTTCAAAAATACATGGTCCCCTTCCTCAAACTCTAAGTCTTTTCTTCTTTTGTCATCACAACTCTTTTGTCGACTTTGAGCAGTTACAAGTTTTTCCCTAATGATCCTGATCTTATCTGAGGTTTCCTGCACTAACTCTGGGCCTAAAAAGGTTCTCTCACCTACCTCACACCAACACAAAGGAGACCTGCATTTCCTATCATACAGTGCCTCATAGGGTGCCATGCCTATATTGTTATGAAAATTGTTATTGTAAGCAAACTCAATGAGAGGTAGAAATTTATCCCAACTACCTGACTCCTCTAAAACACAAGCCTTGAGCATATCTTCTAAGGTCTGGATGGTTCTTTCAGACTGACCGTCAGTCTGAGGGTGGTAAGCAGTGCTAAACCGATGTTTGGTCTCGAAAGCCTGGTGAAGTGCATTCTAGAACCAAGAAGTGAACCTAGGGTCCCTATCTGATATGATGTTAGAAGGAATACCATGAAGTCTGACAATCTCTCTAACATACAAATTTGCTAACTTGCTAAGGGAATAGTTACTCCTAATTGGTAGGAAGTGGGCTGACTTGGTCAGTGGGTCCACAATCACCCAGATGGCATCAAAACCAGCTTGGACTCGAGGTAATCCTACCACAAAGTCCATAGCTACACTCTCCCACTTCCACTCAGGGATTTCTAATGGTAAAAGGGTTCCTGATGGTTTCTGATGTTCTATTTTGACCTGTTGACACACTAAACACTTAGAAACATAATCTTCTATATCTCTCTTCATACCATCCCACCAAAACACCCTTTTCAAATCCTGATACATCTTGGTAGAGCCAGGATGTACAGAAAACTTACCTCTATGAGCTTCCTCTAAAACTTGCTGCCTGAGGCTACCCCCCTTAGGGACACAGACTCTCCCTTGGAAGAGATTGACCCCATCTTCTGACTCTGAAAACCCTTACTGCCGCCTTCTCTCTTGGAGGCTTGAGTCCAAACTCTGAGTCTCTCTGATTAGAGCTCTTAGCTCATTGGTGATCTCAATTCTATGAAGTCTGACACTATGCTCTCCAACTATAACACCTAAACTTAGGTTCCTGAACTCCTCTAACAAACTCATTTCATGTATCATCATGGAAGACACATGAAGGGACTTTCTACTGAGGGCATCAGCCACCACATTGGCCTTTCCAGGATGGTATTTCAATTCAAAATCATAGTCTTTGAGAAATTCCATCCACCTCTTCTGCCTCATATTGAGTTCTTTCTGATCAAAGAGATATTTCAAACTCTTGTGATCGCTAAAGACCTCAAATCTCACTCCAAAAAGGTAATGCCTCCAAATTTGGAGGGCAAAGACCACTGCTGCTAACTCCAAGTCATGAGTAGGATAATTCTCCTCATGAGGCTTCAACTGTCTAGATACATAAGCCACTACTCTCCTATCCTGCATCAGAACACATCCTAAACCGTTCCCTGAAGCATCACAATACACCTCAAAGGCCTTGGACAAATCTGGTAACGCCAGTACCGGAGCAGTGGTCAACCTTTCCTTGAGCTCTACGAAGCTCCGCTCACATGTCTCATCCCACACAAAGGCTTGCCCTTTTCGAGTCAACCTTGTGAGAGGCAAATCTAGTTTGGAGAATCCTTTAATGAATCTCCGGTAGTAGCCGACCAATCCTAGGAAACTCCTATTCTCCGTAATGGTATTAGGCCTTTCCCATTCAAGGACAGCTTCTACTTTGCTAGGATCAACAGATACACCCTCACTAGTAATTACATGTCTTAGAAATTGAACTTTATCACTCCAAAACTCACACTTCTCTGGGTTAGCAAATAACTTATTCTCCCTCAGAACTTCTAACACAATCCTAAGGTGTCACTCATGCTCTTTTAAACTATGGGAGTAGAGCAGAATATCATCGATAAACACAATGACAAACTGATCCAGATAGGGTCTAAAATCTGATTCATGTAATCCATGAATACAGCAGGGGCATTGGTTACTCCAAATGGCATCATCAAATACTCATAATGCCCATACCTAGTCCTGAAGGCTGTCTTAGGTATATCCTCCCCTTTATTTCTAATCTGATGGTAACCCGACCTTAAATCTATCTTAGAGAAAACTGAAGCTCCCCTAAGTTGATCTAAAAGGTCATCTATTTTGGGTAAAGGATATTTATTCTTAATGTATCCTTGTTCAACTGCCTATAGTCTACACACAGCCTCATACTCCCATTCTTCTTTTTCACTAGAAGTACTGGAGCCCCCCAGGGTGACACACTAGGCCTAATGAACCCCTTAGACATAAGTTCACTAAGTTCTAATGGGGACATTCTGTATGGTGCTTTGGAAATAGGTCCTGTACCTGGTACTAGGTCTATGGAAAACTCTATCTCTCGGTCCGGAGGTAAGGTAGTTACCTCACTAGGGAAAACATCTTGAAACTCCCTAACCGTAGCTATACTGCTTATGTCTACCTTAGACTCTAGAGTTGAGGAAAGTAATAGAACAAAACATTCACTCCCATCACTAAAGCATTCAAACACTTTGGTGGCGGTGGACAAAAGAATTGATGGTTTCTCCCTCGAAGGAGGAGGAAGAGGTGGAAAAACAACCTTCTTATTAAAACAGTCAAGCATGACTCGATTTGAAGATAACCAATTCATGCCAAGAATGATATCTATACCTCTTAACGGCAAACAAACTAGGTCAACCTCGAAGGCCTTCCCTTGTATCACAATGGGGCACTGAATACATACAATAGAAGTGGAAATGGCCTCCTTGGCGGGAGTGGTAACACTAAGAACATAAGGTAAATATATAGCATGAAAGTTCAACTGGTTAACACAATCATAAGAAATGAAAGAATGAGTGACTCCTGAATCAAACAACACAATTAAGGTTCGATCTCCTAGGGTGCACATACCTCGCATCAGATTATCTGCAGAAACTGCCACTTCTCCGCTAAGAGTGAAGACCCTTCCAGTGGTTTAGGGTTTTGTTAAATCTTTTCTCTTTGGACATTCGTTCCTCATGTGACCAGGCTGCTTGCAAAAGTAGCATACATTCTTCCTCGTCAAGCATTCTCTAGAGTGTTCTTTCCCGCACTTAGGGCAAGTAGGTACCCCTTGGCGTTGGTCCGGTCTAGTAGTCAAGGTTGAATTGCCTTGCCATTTAGGCTTCGGGCCCTTAAAGTGATTTTTCACATCTATCTTCCTCTTTCCTTTGTTATCAGCATGTGGTGTCGAAGTGGTGGTTCCTCGGATATTCTTCTCCACAATGTAACACTTGTTGATTAAGGAGGGGAAATCCTTGATCTCGAGTGTTCCAACCCGATCCAGCAACTCAGGTCGGAGGCCTCCTTTAAAATGAGTGCACCTTCACTCCTCATCAACTAGTGTTTGGAGATATCTTGAATATTTAGCTAATTCTTCGAACTTGGCCACATACTGGCTCACAGTCAAACTCCCTTGCTTTAGTTGTAGAAATTCTACTTCCTTTTGTCTTCGGACAGTAGCGGGAAAATACTTGTCCAAAAACAGGGTCTGAAAGATGTCCCAGGTAACTGGAGTCTCCATCACAGCAATCCTAGTACTAGTGGTCTTCCACCAGTCTTCAGCTTCACCCCTCAGCATGTAAATAGCAAAACCAACCTTAGAACCATCAGCACACTTCATCACATCAAAAATCCTATTGAGATCCCTAAGCCAGTTGGATTCCACATCTGGATCATAGACTCCATTGAATTGAGGAGGGTTGTGCTTCCGAAATTCCGCTAACCCATGAACAAACGGATCCACCATAGGAGCATGAGGTGTACCCGTTGTCCTTCGGGTCAACTCCTAAAGTAAGGTTGCATTGGCAGTAGCCTGTTCTCGAGCTGCCTCAGATTGAATCCAGTTAGCATTCATCTGTTCCCCCACCATTTGTGTGAATGCCTGAAGAGCTGCTGCCACTGGGTCTGGAGGTGTATCTTGAGAAGGAGGATTAACTCAAGGACGACCCCTCCTGCCACTTGCCATAATTCTCTACACATCATTAAGTAAACATCGAGGTGATCAGTCTCTCAATTCACAAAATAATGTATGAATCAAAATAACAAGTCACAAGAAAGTTCTATTACCACAGTCCAATTGGATTGAACTGCTCTGATATCAAAATGTAACGCCCTAATTTCTAAATTCAAGACTTAGTCCGTTGGAAACTAAATCCCCAATTTAGAAAATCAAAACACCTGATTCCGGATATCAAACACCGCAATTCGATAAGTAACCAATGATAACTTATACAATTTGCGAACAACTTAAACTTAATATACATAACCACTACTATAAAATATGTACATCTAGCCCGAAGGCTACCAACTGAACAACTCTAACATAAAACCAAAGTTATACATAAACATCCTATACAATCTAAAAAAAAATACTAAACATCAAAACATGTAAAGCTCCTACTCTAATCTCACTGATCTTTGCCAAGAGGTACCTGCACACCTAGATTATATCCACAAAACGCGTGGTGAGACTAATGTCTCAGCGAAGCATAACCATGCATATGCAGCGTAAAGGAAAATCAATCACTAATCAATATGCAACAATAATCATAATCAATTAAATGTACTAACAATGCAACTCACTACTGTGCCCAGCAGGCATGATATTATCACTTAAACTGGAGTTAGAACTGAGCTCATACTACGGAAAACGTCTTTCCCGGGGATGTATCCCACCCATTACTGGACCGAAGTCAATTTTCACATAATCATTTAGTTTTATTAACTCACAGCACAAGGCCAACTTATTTAACTCACGGTCGAAACCGGCATTCATGAAATCGATGACAAAACTAAATGTTCAAGCATTTCGAGAGTTTCGTAACTTCGATATTCAAAGGTTTTTCAAGCAAATCCTAACATCAATTACTCAATTCCAAAACAAGTATCACCAATCCAATCAAAATAACCATATAGAAAGAGAATTAAAGGGTAGGGTTCATACATTGAGCATTTCGACAATTTCGTAAATCTCGCAACCCTAAGGTTTTCAATGAAAAATTCAACAACAAACGTTTAATCTCATACAAACATCACTAATCTAACCACAATAACCATACAGAAAGGAAATTAGAGAGTAGGGTTCATACTTTGGGGAAAATCCAAAAATCAACGGGGAGAGTGTGCGTGTGAATTATACTCACCAATTCTTGAAATTCAAGAAAGGAATGATGAGTAGAGACGCCCACTTGATGAATCCTAGCTTTGATCTCCCTTTCCACCCTCAAAACCAAGCTTTCTCTCTCTAGGTTGAAGAAATGGAGAAGGAAAATGAGACATGCATCTTTTTTTCAGCTCTAGCCCTTATATACTTAAGTGACGGTAATCGATTATCATCCCCTGGTAATCGATTACCAGTAGCGAACAAAGCACTGGAATCCCTTCCTGGGAATCTGGTAATCGATTACAACCCTTGGTAATCGATTACTAAAATTTCAGCTCTCGGGTAATCGATTACCATCCTCTGGTAGTCAAATTACCAAAAACTTAACTCTCGGGTAATCGATTACCATCCCCTGGTAATCGATTACCAAAAACTTAGCTCTCTGGTAATCGATTACCATCCTCTGGCAGTCAATTACCAAAAACTTAGCTCTCTGGTAATCGATTACAAACTCTTTGTAATCGATTACCAGCAACCCAAACTTATTAAATTTACTTAGACAAAACCTGAACTTGGTTTTATAATTAAGTTTTTAACCCCTAGTTCCTTAACTTACCTTTCCTTAATTACTAACACATATTTCTCTGTTTTCCGCCTAATGAATTATTAGAGCTTCTAATTTGCGAGATGTTACAATTTGTTAAAGCTATCAATTCACCCTGGTCTCCACAGTCGCGAATTGAGTGCTTTCACCAATCAGAATTCAAGATTCCTATCTCTAGGCTCCCCCGAACTCGCTCATGATTTTATAAAACCACCTCTCAGTGCGCCCCATAATAGCCATTCATAACTCCGGCACAAAGGCAAAAGTTAAGCATTAATAATAGATTAAAAACACCAATATTATAAAAACATGGATTCATAAATAATAAAGAGAATTCAAATACAATTGGGGGTTGAATCGACTACATTCAATCCTATCGGAGAGT
This sequence comes from Sesbania bispinosa, assembly GCA_026901365.1. Taxonomy (NCBI): domain Eukaryota; kingdom Viridiplantae; phylum Streptophyta; class Magnoliopsida; order Fabales; family Fabaceae; genus Sesbania; species Sesbania bispinosa. The sequence goes on from QLOH01000436.1 coordinate 782,181, forward strand.
TTAGCTACTCATGGTAGCCATTACAAACCAATCGAGAGACTGTCACACTTTTCTCTACCCTACAACAGATTTGGGATAAGGAGACTGACCCTTGGACTGCGGTATACACGGAACCGCATTCCAAGAGCATAATTGTTTTACTAAGACTGCGGCTGTTACTAACCGCACTCTTATATCTTCACTACGAGTGTGGTTGCCACATGGAACCGCACTCTTTGTTACCCAGCACACTAATAGTGCGCTTCCACGTGTCAACGCGTTCTTAATGAAGAACTTACAGAGCGATTATTTCGTAACCGCGATCCAAATCTCCAATATTTGGGCCCCCACGATGGCAAACCGTACACGTGCCCACTATCCCTCATCCCACGTTCACTTCTCTCCGGCGCAAAACTCTATCTGCCTTTTCTTCCCTCTGCAAATTAAACCAATACCACGTTCAATTCTCCTCTCTATCGCGCGAAACGAACTTGCTGGAATCGTCTCTCCGAAGCTCGTAATCTCGTTCTCGTCTCTCTAAAGCTCTCAAAATCGTTCTCATCTCTCCGAAGCTCACAAACTCATTTTTGCTGGAGTCGTCTTTCTGAAGTCGCATTCTTGCTGCAGTGGTGGTAGCTTTCTTGCTAAACTGTTCGATTTCTTTGCTGCCTTCGCGTTTAGGTAGGATCTAACCTAAATCTCCATGTAAAATAAGTGTGTGCTCATCAATGTTTAAGGTTAGGTTTTGAGGGTTTTGGATTTTCTCTATGTACCAAGGATTCTAGGAAAGAAATTTGGGGTTTTTTGTTTAATTTACTTTTTAATTTGTTGGGGTATTGGATTCTAGGTTTAAACTACTAATGGTAATAAAAATCCGTTTTGTTTTGTTTTGAAAAAGAGGATGGTATTGATGGTATTAATCAATATATATATAATCAACATGCACCACCTGTAATAATTTTGAGATTGATTTTGATATTTGTTCCTGTTACACCGGGAATTTAACTAGGAATGCATATATATTGATTGATGTGCCAGAATTTACAATGTCCTATTTTCTTTGTCTTGGTAAACAAACAGAGAAAGTCTCAGTTTTCAACCATGTGATCTTGTAAAATGGCACTTCATGACCGTTTTCTGTCTTTAGGATAAAATCATCAAAGTTGTTAGTCACGAAAAAGATGATGCTTGTGTTGTGGTATATATATAGTTGTTCACAATCACATGGTGTGTTCTAACTACTGATCAATATCTAAGCTTATTGAGAGCATATGCTACTTCTTTTTTGTGTATCGTATTATCGTTCTTCTACCAACTTTTCCTCTAATTAGAAAGAGAGGGAAAACGACAACACTGAGTCACCTACCACTAACAGATCTTTTGCACAGTGCTCTTTCTAATCTAGATATAGTTTAGGCTCTTTCTTCTCCTCTACTAGCTTTTCTCCTTTCTTCTCCTCTGCTTGCTTTTTCTCTGCCTTCGACTCGGCCTTCGGTGGTTCCTACCCAATAAGAAAACAAAGAAGAAGAATTAAACTAGTCAGTACTAGCCTAGAAATCTGTTAAGATAAACTATATAAAAAAAGTATCTAGAATGCCAAAAATGAAGACTCATCTGTTTTGCTTCTTCACCCATTTGCTCTATGAATATAGAATGTGAAAACATTTTGTGTTTTGATTTGGGGAGAAAAATGGGCCTAAAAATACAAGAGATGAAGATGGTTAACAAGTATAGAGAAGAGAGTTATCTGAATGTTTTGTCTTAGTGAGGATAATTACAGGGTGAAATTAAAAAATTGAAATAAATTTATAAAGCTTGAAAAGATATAAGTAATTATAGGGTGTGCAATGAACAATATAAATGTAAACATGCAATATATATCCTTATGCAAGTATAGGGGACATGGCTAGAATATGAGCTCAACAATATGCCCTGAGGATTAATCAGGCTTGTCGATAGGATAGTCCATTAAAGGCTTTTAAACAGATAATAATGAAAAATCAAATCTTGATTGCAGTGAGTGGTTGCTAAATGAGCAGAACTAGAAAACAGCAATGACAACCAGATCAAGTTGCAGGTTGCATCATCATATCAACCCTCTTTAAGACTTCAATAGATCTTAATCTGAGGACTCAATAAGCTATGTATCCATTATTTGGTACCTAAAACAATAAACAAAAAATACTTTCAAAAAAATTTATAAGGTCCAGGCTGACAACAAATTTTTGGTTAAAATTTCTCTCCCAATTGCAAGCCCAAGTGACACCTTTTGCTTACTTTCCTTACAGAATCTAGGTTCATTAATTTTATTTCTCTTTCTATAGGTTAAATAGATAATTTAGTGCCAAGGTCAAAGCAGGTGAAGCCTATAAAAAGGAGAACAAAAGAAGTACCTGTTGCTACACTCTAAATCTATGCAGCAACAAAAACCGAATCACTGAAATTGTTTACATACCACCAAAAAAATTTCCATCTAAATCGTTGCAATGCAGCCAAAGATGATTAGTTATCCTCCACATAATTATTTAATTATTTCTAGAAGAGAAAGAAAGGAAAGAAAAATAACTTTCTAATTATGCAAGCTGGAAATGTCTATGTACATTTAATTATTATGGTAAGTAATTGCTAGTATCTTTCCTTATTGCATTTGAAACTTTTGTATAAGAGAAGTGATGTTCAAAGTAAATATAGGGTACAACTGCCTACAATAGATCCATAATTGGTCTGACCTTTACCTAAATGCATGGTGGAAGCTTTATAGTACTAGGTTGTCCTTTTAAGCGATATTTAAAGCAAATGCTGCCTATTTAGGTCCTAATCATTGAATGTGCTGATCTCAGCTTTTTTTTTTTTTTGCATTTGGATGAGTGATGATTTGATCTAGTTTTATGACAGTCTCTTGATACACGTTATGTTAATGATTAACTCAAATGTGTATGTACATTTAACAAACTTCAAGGGTGTCGGTTGAAGACTAGGAGCTTTCCGATAAGATAGCATGTATAATATTGTAGTGGGTTATTTTTATCTAATATAATTACTATAAGGAGAAATGGTTGTTGAGAATTAAGTGTATTATGCACATGATTAACTATTTTAGTACTACACTACTGTACCACTAGCCTAATAATACACTATTTTAGTAGAGACCTATACCTACATTGGATGTTGTCCCCATTCCCCAATATCTCTTCAGTTTACAAGGTATTGTGAACACTTTGTTACCCCTTTTACTAGAAAATACAAAAAAAGAAAGAAAACAACAAAAATCCCCTTCTAGAGACACAGTGACTTAGGTTAGGCTCAGGCCTGTTCTGTTAGGCTGGTGCCTTTGATTTCCTCCCTATATATCCACACTGTTAGGCCCGTTCCTAGTGCGGTGATGGTTGGGGTTCTCATGACATCTCCAGCAAGGCGATTTTCTGACTCTACAACACTGTTTTGCGTGTTTCTTGCTCCACCTCCCTGCCCTCTTATTTTGGGAGGGTGATTTGTTTTCTGACTTTTTTTTCCTTGCTGCCCCATCCTTTGATCTATAAGTATGGGTAATGATGACTCAAAGGTGACTAATAATCCAGGAGCAAGCAAGGACTGACGACTAGTAATAATACCAATGAATACTTTTCGAATTACTTTTGCTCCTACATGCTTCAACATGGAAGGAAATATGACTAGATTTGCTTCTTCAAATTGAGAGCATGTTGAACTAGACAGATACCTAGCAGATTTGATTTCTATCAAATTGAGGCAATCAATTCAAATTGTCCTTCTTTCTCTGTTCAGTTCTTTACCGATTGGGTATAGGAAACTGTTGAAAATGTCACCTTTTTAACTATATTTACTAACCTACAAATTCTATCTATGATCATGCTAACTTCAGATCAATATTTTAAAGTATAAGGCTACACTAGAGACGGGGTTTAATTATAAGTTTATAACCTTAGAAGAACATTCTCACAGCTACGTGTACCTTTGATAACCTTATACTATTCAATTATAACTTGATAGAATAATTAAAAAATTATTAGTGTATGAATTTTAACTCTGCTGTTTATCTTATCTTTTTGTTTTAGCTACTACATTGGAATTAGACGCCATGTTCCCTCTGGTTTGCATTGAAATTCTGATTGTTGATAATATTTTTTACTAAATGACTGGACTTAGGTACAACTGGAGGGATTGATACAAATATTAGCAACACTCAGTTCTTACACTAAAAAGGTAAATTGCTTTCCCTTTCTAATTCTAATTTAATTTGCTTTCATTGACTGGAAATTGGACCATCATTTTCCTCCCAAAAGAATATTTTGTAGTGCATGACTCTTAGAAATGAACAGAAAGGAAAAACTAATTCTGTTATGAGTCTACTAAGAATAACTATACATAACTAACTATAAAAGATGCTGTTAGATAAAAGATACTGCCCCAAATGTAGATTACAACACAGTCATGTAAATTACCAAATACAGTAAAAACAAATATTCTAGTTTTTCACCTTGTTCACAAATAATAGAGAGTTGGAATTGGATTTTAGAGGTGCAGGTTATATTGATAATACCCTTCTGTTTTGATTCCATTTTTCTGATTTTATTATTAGAGAGTGACAAGGTGAGAACATAATGATATAGGACTTAGGGGGTTTGCATAATACAAGCATCCAAAACTATTTGTGATTTGAACAAGGTTATAACATGCCCCTTTAGGAAGGATTGATGTTCAGTATTTTTCTTATCAAAATCAATGACAGGAAGGAATTATTTGTGCTCCTTTGTATCTTCATTTTTGTGACTTTATCATTGTTCACAACAAAAACACATGGTATTGAATTGAATTAAATAAAATGTACATGATACTGATTTGTATTTAATAACATTTCTGGATTAATTTATTTATTTTAGTTTCATCTAAATTCTAGTTCTTTTATTGCTCTTTTAGCTATAGTTAGTAGTTGTATTTGGTTTTTCTCATTAAATTATTTGAAATTCACTTTTTAATTATTATTATCAAATAAAAATTTGATCTTAATAAAGACTAACAGAGCTTTTTTTTTTCTAGGTGCAAGGGAAACACATTAGCTTGCTTCAACTGGTTCAACTTTCTTTTTTTCACCACCAGCATTCAGATCAGGTTAGCCCCTCTTGAATTGACTGTATTATTTTTTGAATGAGGCTGCAAAATACCTATCTCTTTAAGCTAAAAAGGTTCCATGTGTATGCTTTTGTGGTTTTATGGTTTTCTTTTACTGCTTTTGCTAATACAATTTATCTAGCTATGTTAGAGAGAGATCTCTTAAATAGGCTTACTCTTTCTTTCGGAAATGGTAGTTTAGAGAGTTTAGGTATTGATGATAATAAAGTGGAATTATTCAGACTTTCGGAAGGGGGTTGAAGAAAATACTAGAATTCACTAAATTATTTACTAGAGATGATACTTCCAAGCATGATATATATTATTTTAAATATGCCCCTACCTAAAATTGCCATGTTTGAACGCGTCATTAACATCTCTGTTAAATTTGTTAAATTCGCTTTGAATGAAGTTTGGCAAATTATGGATCGGAACTGGATGCATGCTGATCGTTTATCACAAGAATATCTGGATGGTGTTAAGGAGTTTATTAGATTTGTGGTTGACCATGCCAATGGCAAGAGTTATATCCCATGCTCGTGTTGGTGTTATTAAAATAACATGCAAGTTACTGAGGCTGAATTGAAAGAACATCTAATTTGTAATGGGATCGATAAGAAGTATACATGTTGGACAAAACATGGTGAGAAGCGGGTTGAGAATAATTTTCAACATTTCGAGTCTAATTTGAGATACACTGACTCAGTGGACATAGATGAGGGTGATCATGCTGAAGATATTTCGTCTGTACTCGAGGAAGATCTAAGGGATTGTCCTAGGATGTTTCAGAGGTTGAAAAATGATGCAGAGATACCATTCTATGGTGGGTGCTCTAAATTCACAAGATTAGGTGTTGTGCTGAAGCTGTATAATTTAAAAGCAGCTAATGGATGGAGTGATAAAAGTTTCACGGACTTACTCAGTTTGTTGACCGAGATGTTGCCGGAGGATAATGTACTTCCCAAAAGAACATATGAGGCTAAACAAATACTTTCCTCCATTGGATTGACTCATGAGAAGATACACGCATGTCCGAACGATTGCATTTTATTTCGAAATGAATATGCATCGTTAAAGGAGTGCCCAAAGTGTAATGCCTCACGTTACAAGAAGAAAGAATCTACACCGGCAAAGGTGGTATGGTATTTTCCAATAATACCTAGATTTAGGCGCTTATATCGTAGTGCAGAAGGTGCATAACACTTGACTTGGCATGCTGATGGAAGAATTAGAGATGGAAAGCTTAGGCACCCGGAAGATTCTCCTCGGTGGAAGAAATTTGATGATGAATATGATGACTTTGCAGCAGAAACAAGGAACTTACGTCTTGCATTGGCGACCAATGGAATGAATCCGCATGGTCTTCAAAGCAGTGCCCATAGTACTTGGCCAGTAATTTTGATGATTTACAACTTGCCTCCTTGGCTATGTATGAAGCGAAAATACATGATGCTCTCTATGTTGATCTCCGGGCCCAAACAACCGGGAAATGACATTGATGTGTACTTGGCCCCTTTAATTGAAGATTTGAAGTTGTTGTGGGAAACAGGTGTGGAGGTATACGATGGGTTTAGGGAAGAAAGTTTCATGTTGAAGGCTATGTTATTTTGTACTATAAATGATTTTCCGGTCTATGGCAATTTGTCTGGTTATAGTGTAAAAGGACAATGTGCATGTCCCATATGTTGTGATGAAACGGATTACATTCGACTGCAACATTGTAAGAAGAATGTTTTCATGGGGCATCGTAGATGGTTGCCACAAAATCATCGCTTTAGAAAAATGATTAAAGCTTTTAATGGGACCACGGAAGATCGTCGATGTCCTTATATGTTAACAGGTGAACAAGTGTTCGACAGGGTAAAACACATGTGTACGAAGTTTGGTAAAGGTTTTGCCAAAGAGGTTCCTACCGCGGGTTGGAAGAAAATGTCAATTTTCTTTGAATTGCCATATTGGAAGTCTCTTCATGTGAGACATTTCCTAGATGTGATGCATGTTGAAAAGAATGTTTGTGAGAGTCTCATTGGAACATTATTGAATATGCCAGGGATAAACAAAGATGGTATCAATGCGAGGCTAGACTTGATAAATATGGGGATAAGAGAAGATTTAGCACCGGAAAAAGAGGGGAAGCCGCACTTTTTTACCTCCAACAGCGTGTACTCTTTCCAAGAATGAGAAGCGGGCCTTTTGTGAAACTCTTTACTCAATTAAGGTACCAGAGGGTTTCTCATCAAACATGAAGAATCTTGTATCATTAAAGGACCAAAAATTAAAGGGTCTAAAGTCACATGATTGTCATGTCTTGATTGAGAATTTCATTCCGATTGCTCTACGTTCCATTCTTCCAAAGAAAGTGTGTGTGGCAATCACGAGACTATGGTTTTTCTTCAAGGCAATCTGTAGCAAAGTAATTGACCCTGGGAGATTACCGAGTTTACAAAGACAAATTGTTGTCACTCTTTGTGAACTTGAGATGTATTTCTTACCTGCTTTCTTTGATATCATGGTTCATTTGACTATTCACTTGGTTGAGGAGACAAAATTCTGTGGGTCTGCATATATGAGATGGATGTACCCTGTCGAACGGTATATGAAGGTGTTGAAAGGGTATGTCAAGAATAGAAGCCGGCCAGAAGGATGCATTGCTGAGCGGTATTTAGTTGAAGAAGCCATTGAATTCTGTAATGAATATTTGTCAAATTTTGAATCCATAGGGCTCCCGAAGACCCGCCACAGTGGAATGATGATAGGGGAAGGTACCACTGGAGGGCAACTAATAGAGGTGCCAAAACTACAATTGGGTCAAGCACACCTATATGTCCTACACAACACCGATGAGGTTGAGCTATATGTTGAAATGCACAAAGAGATACTCAAATCCCAAAATCTGAACAGAGGTGAAAATTGGATTACAAAGGAGCATAACCGGACCTTCATATCATGGTTCCAGAAGCATGTTGCTGAGCAATTGGAGGAAAACAACAATTCTGTTACTGAGAGTATTAAATGGTTATCAAAAGGGCCTCGTATAGATGTTTTTTCTTACAATTCCTACCTTATAAACGAATACACATTTTACACGAAGCAACACGATGACCATAGTACTACGCAAAACAGCGGGGTAACTCTTGTGGCTCAGTCACTGCATGTCTCAAGTAGTAAGGATAGAAACCCCATTTATGCGAATATGTCATACTTTGGGGTACTCGAACATATATGGGAGTTGGATTACACTAGTTTTCAAGTCCCGGTGTTTGAGTGTAAGTGGGTTGACAACAACCATGGTGTTCGAATTGATGAGTTAGGGTTCATAAAGGTTGATCTAAATAGGGTGGGTTATAAAGATGATCCCATTATTTTAGAATCTCAACCTGAACAAGTCTTCTATGTCCCTGATCCTGTAGATAAGACATGGTCAATTGTCCTTTTGTCAAATAAAGTCAGTGCAAATGCAGAAGGTGAAAACATGGAAGAAGACATTGAGGATGATCCTTTTATGGGTATGGAAGACTCATTTCCCAGTGATATCACGGGGGACGGTGATGAATGCTTCCGTGCAAGAAAAGATGATCATAAAGAGGGTATCTGGTTAAATCCATCATTTCATAAAATAACGGGACATAAAAATCCACATCTTACTAAGAAAAGGAAAAGAGTTTCATAAACATGTATGTTTTCTAGTTATCATTGATTATATTAACTATTTATTGCAATTCTTTTCATGATTGTTCTTTGACATTTTAATTTTGTTTTTGATAGGTATACGTCATCTTCAGGTAACATGGATGGAGGTTCCCAGGATTCCCCTCCCCAGCAGAACAAGAAGGTTCGTGGAATATGCAAAATGAAACAAGTTACTCGAGCAAGGAAGGAAGGGGAAAAACTCCAGGTATTGAAGTCATATATTAAAATTAACATTTCATATATCTCTGTCTATAATCTAAATGCATGATTTTCTTTTTGTGTTTGTGTAGATTGGATGGAACTCGAGGGGACAACCGATTAACCCCAACAAATCCAAATTTACATATTTTGTTGGGTATGCAACTAGAAGCACGGTGCCTATTATTTACTCCGATTGGGGTCAAGTGCCTATAGAATTAAAGAACCACATATCGGATCAAGTACAGGTATGGGATGTTTGGCTGAATGTCAATATTTGAGAAAGAAATTAGTTTAGAGATCTATTTTGTGACTAAGTTATAGGTCTAAACATTAATTGTCATAGAATCATTTAATGGCTCTATTATAAATTTATAATGCCAATGTTGCCATTTACTTTTCACTTGCTTAATATTTATGTCTAGCTTAGTAACTTCTATGAGTTCTCTGGGTGATTTTAGTGATGATGATATCATGTGTACTTCTAAATCATAAACAACAGTTCAGGGTATATATATTCACTAAAATGCAACAACCTCTTTCTTTTTTGTTTCATTTCTTCAATAAAAAAAGGAACCAAAGGAGGACCTTTCTTGTTCTTCACACCTTTCTCTCTCTCCTTCTGTCCTTTCATTTTATAATGCTTTTGTATTATCTACATTGTGTGGGTGGTAAGCATAAAGGTGGTTAGGAAGATAGAACTTATGCATACATTACATGTATTATCTACTCCTATAAAAGATGACAATCATTATTGCTTCATATATTCACTCACAGTGTCCAATGACATATTTTACTATGAATTATGTTTCTTTGATGTTTGTCAATACGACCCTATCTTTACATGAATTAACTATTCAAAACTATTTGAATTGCAATGCATTATAGTAATATATATGTATTCAAAACTATCTTTTACTGTCCAAACAGATTTGAAACTAACCTATTAATGTCTGTTACAGAGGTTATCTGTACATTCCAGTTTCAATTGCTTGATACTGAATTTCTCTATTATGCTCCTTTTGGAATGGCTGCAATAAAAATGTTATTCTCTGATGATATTTTAAATAGTTTTACATGAATTAACTTGTCCTCTGCATACGTGTATGTAAAAATCTCATAAACGGCATGCTTTGTTATCTCAGATTCTTTCACACCAAGTTTCAAATATAGATCTGATACTGAAACACAAATTTAAGAACTTCCAATCCTTACTATGAGTCATGATATATAAACAGACAAATAAATAAAATGAGTATTGCTAAAGACTTAAAGGATTGTTCCTAAAGTATAGTTAATGTCTTAAATTTAAAATATTCAAAACTATCTTTACATCACATTCTCTGCTTCAATTTGGATTGCAATGCATCAATACTATTTATTGCTGAGTTGCAGATCTTGCTTGAGACTGAATTTCTCTATTATGCTCCTTTGGCAATGGCTGTAATAAAAAAGTTATTCTTTGATGATATACTTAAAAAGGTCGAGGAGAGGAATAATGTGATGAAAATTTGTGTGTTTCTTGCTAATAGAGTCCTTTACGCATATTTTCAACCTGACCCTGTCATACATGAACAACATGTTGTTATCTGAGTCAATGATTAATCATCTGGTTTTTGATAGAGTTGCCATCTCTTTAATTAGACAAATATTTCATTCTGTAAGGTAAAAGCATTGTGATATTGATAATTATCATATTTGATGGTTCGCCTTTCTTTTATGGTGTGAGAACTAAGAAGCTGAAATGATCAATTTGTTTCTTACTGATATGATGCATTCTGTTTTGAGATGAAGTGTGAAAGTTGTTGTTGATACTGCAAAACATTTTAATAAAAAATATATACTATGGTAAAGCGGACTTATTTTGCTTCCAGCATTAAGAGTACGCTATAGCCCTTGGATTCGCCATCCTCAATAGCCAGTGTTTTGGTTTAGTCTGTATTGATTTGATACACTTAAATCAGCCAAGAACCTTGTTCTTTATTTCTTTCTCGGTTTTTAGTTCAGACCCTAGTTATTGTTTTCATGTGACTCAATTTTCTGTGAGTGTGCCTTTCATTGAATTATTATTGGCTTAGATGTGTAGTCTAAGTTAGTTTACTGTAAAATATAGAACCTCCATTAGCAATGGATTTCAATATGCATCAAATATTGATCATAAATTTGGATGGTTATTATGTTGATCTGATTAGCCATTCATTTTAGTTTTAGACGCTCAGAGCTGATTTCTTTCATTTTGATCATTTCGCATTAGTCTGCACCTTTTAGCATAAAACAGTTTTGCTGGATAAAATAGTATCCTTGGTACATTGCATAAAACAAATTTCCTGACAGCAACCAAAACTTTGACAATTATGCAGCAAAACTTTGAGGTGACCGAAGAACACAAGAATTTTGTCCTTTCTTTGGCTGGTCGAGATGCTAGGGGCTTCCGATCAAGGCTTAGGAAAAAGTATCTTATGGATGAAGATGGAAACCTTATTCTGCAGCCACCAAAGAAGTATGCTCGATTGAGTACAGTGACTGACTATTGGATAGATTTTGCCAATCAAAGCTCCACAGAGGACTTCAAGGTAACACCCACTTTAAATTTTACAGTTGCCACTGAGGCTCAAATACTATTATATATTGTACTAGTTGGATTTTCTGGGTTTCAGGTTGATAATGAAATTTTTGGAAATGTCCGATTTATAGGGGAGACTCTGTAGGATTTTCGGTAGGAGTGTTAGAAACTTAGAAAATGTATAATTTATTACAAATTTTTTATATTGTCATTTTACAGAAAGAAAGCGCGGAAAATGCAGAGAGGGCAAGGGGAATGACCATGAGGTATCGAAAGTCAGCAAAAGGTTACGCACAGTTGGAACAAGATATGGTAAGTATATGGTATATAACACATATCTATATGATGCATGTGTAACCAATGTATAACTTTTGCTTTTCAAACAACTCATATAGATTGCATCATCGGGGTCAAATGTCACTTCTATACCCCGAGATGAAGTGTAGAGGGCTACCAGAGTTAATAAGAATGGCATCATTGATGATGAAGAGGTCCAGAGAGTGGCAGATGAGTGTGTAAGTGTGAACTCAATCTTCTATTTGAATATTATGTTTAGGTGGTTTTCTTTTTATACTCGCCGTTAACATTACTTTGTTGTCAATTTTAATTTTAACATCAGGTGAAGCTAACACAAACATTCCCTCAAGAACAGTTACAGGCCATGGGGAAGGATGACATTCTTTCCAAGGCACTTGGTGTCCCTGAGAACCCTGGTCGTGTTAGGGCTGCCGGATTTGGAGTTTCACAGAGATCCGTATTTGGCCCGTCGCAATCAACTCCACAACAACAATGGACTGATTGGCAATTAAGGGCACAACAGTGGATGCTGCAAATGTCACAATGGGCCACTCAAGTATCAGGGGGCCAGGTGCCACCCTTCATGTCTATGCCAGGCCAGCCACCCTTCGTGCCTATGCCAGGCCAGCCACCCTTTGTGTTTATGCCAGGCTAGCCATCCGCCGTGCCTATGCCAGGCCAGCTAGCCTCCGTGCCTGTCCCAGGCCAGCCAGCCTCCGTGCCTATTCCAGGTCAGCCACCCTCCACACCCATTACAAGCCAACCACCTTCCATGCCCACAACAACCTAAACAACCCCTCTGATTCCTACCCCAAGACAGTCGCATCCCCATGAGGATAGTCCACCTCAGCCACAACAAAATATACAACCACAAAGCCAGAAAGGTAGTTGCACACCAATAGCTTCCTTGGAGATTCCTGAGGTACATTATTGTTCTTATTTACATTTATTAAGCGGAATTATGTCATTGTTTGAAATATTAACGAGTTTGGTTGCCACACTTTCCGTGTAGGGTGACCATCCTTGTTTCTTGTTGTTGAATTCCCCACACCGCCACGTTGCTAGAGGAACTGTCTATAATAACGGTGGGGTCACTCTGCACACTCTGAGCCTTCCTCCGGGACATCACAAGGTGTCCGTTGATGTAGTTCAATCACATGAGGAGGACTCTCCACTACCTATTCCTATCGAGGATGAAAATCTCATGACTCTCCGAGATGCGATAGGTACCTATGTAGCCTGGCCAAGGTCCCTAATAAATCTACCACCACGGGTAATTTTTATGTTACTTTCAATATGATTTAATTTTGTTATTATATATTCATAGTTTATAATTCTCTAATGTCATTCAAACTTCTCAGGAAAGAGAAAGGAACATTTCCAAACAAAGGAGTTCGTCACTTCACCAATGAAGGGCTCCGTTCATCGCATTATACCTGAGGAGTTTGCAGGTCCTGAAGGTATCTTAGCATTTAAAAACTTGAGGATTATGGTGCAAAGTGACGTGCTTGTTCATGTGGTGGAAAATACATATTCCAAAAACTACTGGGGGAAGGAGTTCAAGGACGAGATTGGGACGAACGAGATCATAGAGGTTACAAGTCATCGGTTGTTGAGTGGCTCCTCTCTTTACTTTTATATTAGGTAATAACAACATATTTCCCTCCTATTCCTTCTAATTTTAGGTCGTTTCAATATAATTTTGACTGTGAAATGTGAACCATAACTAACTTTTTTATTTTTTTATCTAAGTTATTTGTGTGAGGCCTACTTGCATGACACTGACAAGGCAAATAGGTTCTCCTTTGTTTCCCCTTTTGAGCTGAAAGAGAAGAAAACCGTGAACGCACACATAGTGCAGGCATTGCAACGTTATGCAAATCAGGATCACTTGGTTTTAGTGCCATGTAATATAGGGTGAGTTGACCTTTACTGCATTCTTTTACTATGTATGACTGTTATTGCTCCTATCAATGTTTTGTTGTGAATAGTTAAAGATTATGAACAATAATGTAGGGACCATTGGCTATTGATTGCCATCAACACTTCTGATGAGACAGTGTATTATATGGATCCACTCCGCCATCATTATATGAAGCGAATGGACCTGCACAACATGTTTCATAAGTAAGCATTTAAACGAATTTAATGTGTTTATTTCTGCGTGCATGTGGTTTCATTAGACACATTCACGGTTGTTTATTTGGTGGTTTTTATTAGTGTTATTATCACTTACCGGACAGCCCGTGGAGTCAAGGTCAACCGTACTAAGATGTATCAAAGCACTTGGGTGAACGTACAGGTATGTACTAATAACTTCGAACTTAGTGTTATTCAAATATAAATAAAATGTAATTACCTAATCATTTTCCCTTTTTGTCTTGAGCATATACAGTGTCCCAAGAAAATGAATGTAATTGACTGTGGTTACTACGTGGGTCTCTTTATTGGGGATATCCTGCAACATGGACAAACCAAGATCCCAGTCAATGTAAGTCATCCATCCAATAAAAAAAAATTAAAAAATAATTGTTTTGTATAATGCGAGATAACTTACTATTTTTATTTTTATTGTCTCAGTATTTGCCGAAGTCACGCTGTCCTACCTTTCCGGATTGCAAAATTCAAGAGTTTATCAGGGAGTGGTGTGCGTACCTATACCCCAAATTTTTAGATGTTCAATACAGTAAAATTGATTCTTAGATATATTGTTGCTTTTTAGTTATAAATATTCATGTAGTACGTTTCATTTGACATATATATATTACACTTTATCATTATATATATTCATACATGTATTAATTATTTGCGTTTCGATATTCATATATTACTTATCTGCTGATCTTGTTGTCTGCTCAAATTGGGGGAACTTAAATAAACAGGGAAAATTCTGTCAATTTTGTTTTCTAAAACTTAGTTCTTGTTATGTCATCATACTATATGCGAAAAAAGTTGAGGGAAGAAGAAAAACTTATAATTTACCTATTTATTTCCATATTTACAATATAATATATAATTATTAAGATATTTTACAAAAAAATAACTAATTATAATAATAATTTACCTATTTATTAGATGGAAAAAAATCTTTGAAAGGCATATGATGTACCAAAAAAAGCCACAAATTTTTTTAAAAAAAAAGGAAATGTACTTAGACTGCGGTTTTAAACCGCTCTCCAACCTAGAATTAAAAAAATAGCTAAACCACTTAGAGAGCGCTCAGGAACCGCGCTCCAATTTCTGTCCACGTGGCAGCGAACTCCTGCGTGGTAGATAAGCACTTGGAGTTCACTCCAAGTGAATATGTACTAGGACAGCGTTGGAAAAGACTGCGGTTATAACCGCAGTCTTTTATGAACCAGAACCGCTTTCATTTGTCTTTTATGGCGTAGTGCTAGCTCTAACTTTGCTCCGTCGTCTCCCTTTGATCTATGCAAAAGGTTCTTTAAATAAAACTTTGGAAAGCCCGTTGAAAACCTTGCTTGGCCCATTGGAAATCAGGGTTCCGTGTTCCTGCGCTCATCGCAGATTGATGAGTGAAAATTAGTTGATAAATTAGAGCACTTTTTAGTTCACTTATCCAGGATAAAATGATATTTTTGCCCCAGTTTAATCCCATTTTATTAAATATTAGATAAATTGTATTTATTAATCTTGGATTTGAATTTGAAGCTATTTTGATAGAAATATTGTTGATTTTTGCAGAATATTGCAAGGATTTGATTTGAAGAAAAGATAGCATTAAATAAGGGAGATATCTACAAGATTTGAAGTTTAATTGAAGGCATTTAATGAAGATTTGAAGAATATCTGAGAGCCATTAATGAAGATATCACTGCCAAACAAACAAGGATTCTGCAGACAACCTTCCCAATTAAATCCAAGATGCTCAATAAATGCAAGATTTCATCAAGAAAAGGGAAACAAGGAAAGAAAAATCAACCAAAACCAGTCTCGGGGAGAGATCAAGTTAAAAAGAGAAAGATTGAAGCTACAAGACGCTTTTTGCGCTTCAACCTGCGCTATAGCACAAGGTGAAGCGCAGCTCTCTCGATCCTGCGCTGCAACCTGCGCTGTAGCACAGGGTGAAGCGCAAGTTACGAAGATTCTTGCCCTGTTGCCGTTTTTAGATAGATTTCTCCCCAATTTTCTTTGTCTTTCCTTAGCCTATAAATAGGAACCTCTTGCACCAGATCAAGTGTGCACGATTATTGTAATTCAGTCATATTTCAGTGATAATGCACCAGAGCTAATTTTAGAGTAGGGGAGGAGGAGCGCTTCACAAGGATTGAAGATGGTGACAGCATCTTCGGTGGTTTGTATGGCTACCATGTGTAGTTAACTCTCCATTAGGATTGAATGTAATCGATTCCATTCCCAAGTGTATGTTGAACTCTATCTATTTATTTATGCAGTTCCCTAGCTATAATATTGGTAATCTTGTTCTGTGTTTAATTCCTGACTTCCGCGCTTGCGCTGGAGTTATAAGCTAGTTTGTTTTCACATTTACGTTTTTCAAGTTTATTGTCTCAAGTCAGGAGATAAACAAGTATAGAAGGCACTCAAAGAACCTTGGGAGACTACATATCAGATCAAGGAATGCGATATCACTCTAGTATCGCCATTCCTAAGACCACAAAAGCTTTAGAATTCAAAGCCTCACACCTTCAGCTTGTTGAAAATCACCAGTTCTCAGGCGTAGAACATGAAAATCCAAATACTCATCATTCTGCATTCTTTGGATTAGTTGACATGATGGGATTTACTAAAGAGGACAAAGAGGTTGTACACTTACGTTTATTTCCCTTTTCTCTTACAGGTAAGGCGAAGGAATGGTTAACATTTCATCCTAGTCAGAGCCTGACTACATGGAAAGAAGTTGAGGAGAAATTTCTGCGTAGATTCTTTCCTACGGAGCATTACATTAAAGCTAAAGAAGACATATCAACATTCAAGCAGGAAGCTAATGAGCCTTTGTATGCAGCTTGGGAAAGATACAAATCCTTATTATTCAATTTCCCAAACCACGGGTTCGATGATATTACCCAACTCAACTTCTTCTACAATGGGCTCAAACCAAAGTGCAAATCTTTCATAAATGCTGCAGCAGGAGGATCGATTTTATCAACAGATGATAAGAAAGCATTCACAATTATTGACAATTGTGCCCACAACAATCAGCAAGATTTATGCTGAAATCAACCAATTCAGAAGGAGGAGCTGCCTAAGCATGATTCTGTCAAAGTTCTCGAGCAAACAGAGAAATTGAGCCAGCAAGTGCAACTGCTCATCCAACAACAACAAGTAATGCAAGCTGTCAGCGAAATACCTTCAAAAATGGTATCTTATTTTTGCAAGGGGAATCATCTTAATGGACATTGCTCTTATCCTGAAGGCAGAGTGGAACAAGTTTACTTCCTAGACAGTTTAGGAGGCTATGACAAAACCTCCAAAAGCCACAGTCAAAGTGACAACGCAACACCTGATATCAACTCCAGAATTGAAGAAAAGCTCAATAAACTGACACAGGAGATGATAGCCAGTCAAGAAGCAATACAAGCCACATTCATGCATCTAGCAAAGGAATGGTTAACATTTCATTCTAGTCAGAGCCTGACTACATGGAAAGAAGTTGAGGAGAAATTTATGCGTAGATTGTTTCCTATGGAGCATTACATTAAAGCTAAAGCAGACATATCAACATTCAAGCTCTGGTGAACGATGTGGTCACTAGCACAGAGGCTAAGTTACTAGAAGAATTCCCAGATGAAAGGCTAATGATGATATGGTTTGCTGATATGGCCAACTATAAAGCCGCAGGAGTACCACCAGATCAATTAACCTGGCATCATTTGCAGAATATTGCAAGGATTGATTTGAAGAAAAGATAGCATTAAATAAGGGAGATATCGACAAGATTTGAAGTTAAATTGAATGCATTTAATGAAGATTTGAAGAATATCTGAGATCCATTAATGAAGATATCACTGTCAATCAAACAAGGATTCTGCAGACAACCTTCCCAATAAAATCCAAGATGCTCAATAAATGCAAGATTTCATCAAGAAAAGGGAAACAAGGAAAGACAAATCAACCAAAACCAGTCTCGGGGAGAGATCAAGTTAAAAAGAGAAAGATTGAAGCTGCAGGACGCATTCTACGCTTCAACCTGCGCTGTAGCACAAGGTGAAGCACAGCTCTCTGGATCCTGCGCTGTAGCACAGGGTGAAGCGCAAGTTACGAAGGTTTTTGCCCTGTTGCCGTTTTTAGATAGATTTCTCCCCAATTTTCTTTGTCTTTCCTTAGCCTATAAATAGGAACCTCTTGCACCAAATCAAGTGTGCACGATTATTGTAATTCAGTCATATTTCAGTGATAATGCACTAGAGCTAATTTTAGAGTAGGAGAGGAGGAGCGCTTCACAAGGATTGAAGATGGTGACATCATCTTCGGTGGTTTGTATGGCTACCATGTGTAGTTAACTCTCCATTAGGATTGAATGTAATCGATTCCATTCCCAAGTGTATGTTGAACTCTATCTATTTATTTATGCAGTTCCCTAGCTATAATATTGGTAATCTTGTTCTGTGCTTAATTCCTAACTTCCGCGCTTGCGCCGTAATTATAAGCTAGTTTGTAATTAACATTACGACTAGGATTGAGTTTGGGGGAGCCTAGACATAGGAAACTCAACCTCTGAGTGAATGAGAATACTCGGTTAATCAGTGACCGAAACATGGGTGTTGCTAATGATTGATGGGTAGTGTGAGTATCCTAATGAAGGGCATCTAAAGGATAGGCATGGTCTAATGGATCGATAGCAAAGAATTAGTTGATTTTCAATCCAGGATTCAAAACATGGATGTATTTTAATGAGTGATGGGTAGTGACATTACTCTAGGGAAGGTGCGTCCAGAGGATTAGGCCTCGTTTATCAATTATTTCTTTACAAACGGAATAAAGAAAGCATAATAAGCCGAGGGTAAGTCTATCGCTTGGGAGAACCCGCATGGATTACCTTTGAGTGTGAGTGGCGCCTGGTAACTCGGGGTCTTAGCAATATAGTTTGTCTACAGTGTTATAGTTCAAAGCCTATAAATATTGGGCAGTCTCAACATACATGAGAGGTGTGATGAGATGAAGTTCAATCCTAATCCAAGTAAAGTGTCTCTAACTCTTCTTTCTATTTTTATTGATTATTAATTTGCAATTTATATTTTCTGCACAAAATACTCTCATAAATCCGTTGTTTTCCCTTGATAAATAGATCACGGCTATACGCGAATTGACTGTTCCTTGTGGATACGATAACTCTTCTTACTATTGTACTACTGGATTTTTGGTTCGCTTGCCAGAAACCCATCAAGTATTTTTGGCGCCGTTGCCGGGGAACGGTTTCCAATTCGTTTAAACCTTGGAGGTCTAGTTATTAAGTGTACATATTTCTGTTTTAATTTTGTTTTCACATTTACGTTTTTCAAGTTTATTGTCTCAAGCCAGGTGAAAAACAAGTATAGAAGGCACTCAAAGAACCTTGGGAGACTACATATCACATCAAGGAATGCGATATCACTCTAGTATCGCCATTCCTAAGACCACAAAAGCTTTAGAATTCAAAGCCTCACACCTTCAGCTTGTTGAAAATCACCAGTTCTCAGGCTTAGAAAATGAAAATCCAAATACTCATCTTTCTGCATTCTTTGAATTAGTTGACATGATGGGATTTGCTGAAGAGGACAAAGAGGTTGTACACTTACGTTTATTTCCCTTTTCTCTTGCAGGTAAGGCGAAGGAGTGGTTAACATTTCATCCTAGTCACAGCCTGACTACATGGAAAGAAGTTGAGGAGAAATTTCTGCGTAGATTCTTTCCTATGGAGCATTACACTAAAGCTAAAGCAGACATATGAACATTCAAGCGGGAAGCTAATGAGCCATTGTGTGCAGCTTGGGAAAGATACAAATCCTTATTATTCAATTGCCCAAACCACCAGTTCGATGATATTACCCAACTCAACTTCTTCTACAATGGGCTCAAACCAAAGTGCAAATCTTTCATAAATGCTGCAGCAGGAGGATCGATTTTATCAACAGATGCTAAGCAAGCATTCACAGTTATTGACAATTGTGCCCACAGCAATCAGCAAGATTTATGTTGGAATCAACCAATTCAGATGGAGAAGCTGCCTAAGCAAGATTTTGTCAAAGTTCTTGAGCAAATGGAGAAATTGAGCCAGCAAGTGCAACTGCTCATCCAACAACAACAAGTAATGCAAGCTGTCAGCGAAATACCTTCAAAAATGGTATGTGATTTTTGCAACGGGAATCACCTTAATGGACATTGCTCTTATCCTGAAGGCAGAGTGGAACAAGTTTTCTTCCTGGACAGTTCAGAAGGCTATGACAAAACCTCCAAAAGCCACAGTCAAAGTGACAACGCAACACCTGATATCAACTCCAGAATTAAAGAAAAGCTCAATAAACTGACACAGGAGATGATAGCCAGTCAAGAAGCAATGCAGGCCACATTGATGCATCTAGCAAAGCAAGTGGAGGAGATCAGAAAAGAGTTTGATGAACAACAATCAGTTTGCAAATCAATCTCCACTCAAAGCGGCAAGGAGATAGGAAAGGGTATTGGTGACAACTTGTCAACAGAAAAGGAAGTCTTGGAAAGAAAAGAGCAAGAGGTTGAAAAAGAGGAAGAGGAATCAAAACGCCAGGTGGAATCAAGAGCTAAAGAACCTTCACCAGAGCAAGAATTTTTTAGCTTTTTGGATACTATGAAGAAGCTGGAGATCAAGATTCCTTTATTGGAAGCCATGAATCAAATGCCAACTTATGCAAAATTCATGAAGGAAATCTTAACCAAGAGGAGAAAGATCCCTGAGGAGATAGTAGAACTGGAAGCAAGTTGCAGTGCTATCATTCAGAAGTCATTACCACCAAAGGCAAAAGATCCTGGAAGCTTCACCATACCAATAACAATTGGAAATTTACCAGTTGGAAGAGCCTTGCTCGATTTAGGAGCCAGCATCAACTTGATGCCCCTATCCATACTCAAGCGGATAGGAGTCTCGCATGTGAAGCCAACAAGAATGACCCTGCAATTGGCTGACAGATCCATTAAAATGCCACTTGGGATCGCAGAAGATGTGCTCGTCCAAGTGGATAAATTCATCTTTCCATTGGATTTTGTCATCATGGATATGGAAGAAGATGATGAAGTTCAAATCATACTTGGCAGACCCTTTATGAAAACCGCAAAAGTCATCATTGATGTGGATGATCGAAACTTAAAGGTACGAGTTCAAGATGATGAGGTAAGTTTTAATGTCTTTGATGCAATGCAGTATCCCACAGAAAGACAACAGTGCCATCAGTTGGAAGTGTTAGAGAAATCTTATGTTGAACAACAAATGCTATCAAGTGCAGATCCTTTAGCAACAGTCCTGACAGGTATGGAAGATATCCTTGCTAAAGGAGAAGAGGATGAATATACAAGGGAACTGGACAGCTCTCCACCACTTCCACCTGAGGAAGCAACAATTGAAGAATTACCAAAGGAGAAGAATACTGAGAGTCAAAAGCTGGAACTCAAGGTACGCCCATCACATCTCAAATATGCTTTCTGAGACAAAGTTGGGAATCAACCTGTGATTATCAGCAAATTTTTAACTTCCTCAGAAGAGGAAAGACTTCTCGCTGTTTTAAAAAGTAATGCAGGAGCTATAGGATGGTCTTTATCAAATCTCAAAGGCATCAGTTCTTCATATTGTATGCACAAAATCCATATGGAAGAAGACTACAAACCTGTCACTCAACCTCAAAGAAGACTGAACCCAACAATGAAAGAGGTAGTGAAAAAGGAAGTATTAAAGCTGCTCTAGGCAGGTATGATTTATCCTATTTCTTATAGTGCTTGGGTAAGTCCTGTTCAGGTTGTTCCAAAGAAATGAGGCATGACGGTCATAAAAAATGAGAAAAATGAATTGATACCCACTAGGACTATGATAGGATGGAGAATGTGTATTGATTATAGGAAATTAAATTAAGCCACTAGGAAAGATCATTTTCCTTTACCATTTATGGACCAAATGTTAGAAAAATTAGCTGGGCAAGCTTTTTATTGCTTTATGGATGGATATTCTGGATATAATCAAATAGCTGTTAATCCTGAAGATCAAGAAAAAACTGCTTTTACTTGTCCATTTGGTATCTTTGCTTACAGGAAAATGCCCTTTGGGCTGTGTAATGCCCCAACTACATTCCAAAGATGCATGTTATCCATATTTTTAGATTTGGTAGAAAATTGCACAGAAGTTTTTATGGATGACTTTTCTCTCTTTGGAAATTCGTTTGATCATTGCTTGACAAATTTGGATACTGTTTTGAAAAGATGTGGGGAGACTAACTTTGTTCTAAATTGGGAAAAGTGCCAATTCATGGTAACAGAAGGAGTAGTCCTTGGACACAAAATCTCAGCAAAAGGAATAGAAGTGGATAAAGCAAAGATTGAAGTCATAGAGAAGTTGCCACCCCCAGCAAATGTGAAAGGGATCAGAAGTTTTCTAGGACATGCAGGATTCTACAGGCATTTCATCAAGGACTTTTCAAAAATAGCCAAGCCCTTCACCAATCTGCTAAACAAGGATACACCCTTTAAATTTGATGATGATTTCTTAGTTGCTTTTAACTTGTTGAAACAAAGTTTAACATCTGCTCCTGTTATAGTTGGTCCTGACTGGACACTTGAATTTGAATTGATGTGTGATGCTAGCGATTATGCTGTAGGAGCTGTATTAGGACAAAGAAAGTCTAAAATATTTCATGTTATACACTATGCTAGCAAGGTTTTGAATGAATCTCAAATAAATTATGCCACTACAAAAAAAAAATTGTTAGCCATAGTATATGGATTGGAAAAATTTAGATCTTACCTAATAGGTTCAAAAATCATTGTTTATACTGATCATGCTACTATCAAATATCTTCTGACAAAGCCAGACTCTAAACCAAGACTGATACGATGGATTTTACTCTTGCAGGAATTTGATCTAGTCATCAAGGATAAGAAAGGAAGCGAGAATGTAGTAGCAGACCATTTATCAAGACTGGTGAACGATGTGGTCACTAGCACAGAGGCTGAGTTACTAGAAGAATTCCCAGATGAAAGGCTAATGATGATTCAAGAAAGACCTTGGTTTGCTGATATGGCCAACTATAAAGTTGCAGGAGTACCACCAGATCAATTGACCTGGCATCAGAGGAAGAAATTCCTAACAGATGCAAAGAAATATTTGTGGGATGACCCTTACCTCTTCAGACTAGGACATGATAACTTGCTAAGAAGATGTGTCGCAGAGAAAGAAATCACAAAGATCCTTTGGCATTGTCATAGTTCTCCTTATGGGGGACATTTCAACAAAGACAAGACTGCAGCAAAGATACTCCAATCTGGTTTTTATTGGTCATTTATATTTCAAGATGCAATGGACTATGTTCAACAGTGTGATAGCTGCCAAAGAACAAGGGGAATTTCCAAGTGAAATGAAATGTCTGGGAACTATATGCTTGAAATAGAAGTATTTGACTGTTGGGGGATGGACTTCATGGGACCTTTTCCTTCATCGTATGATGCTCTTCGACCTTGCAATTTTGTGCTTGACAGACCAGGGGGGGTATGAGGAGTTCAACATGGAGATTACCAGACGCAGATGGCAGAGGATAGCTGATCATGATAGATTATTCGACCCGAAGCTGGTCCGGGAATTCTACGCTAACACAGTTGAAGAGCCTGGTGATAGAGGAGAGGGGAGATCATCAGCCACAACAGCCACAACAGCCATAACCACTAGCTGACATCCCACTCCGAGCTTACATGGAGCTCATCTACAGGCAGAACTCCACCCTCGACAGAGGGATTTCCCAGCTTCAGAAGCATCTATACCAGACTCGGTCAAACCCATACCCAGGCATGCTGCCTAATGAGTTCTGGACATTCTTGCAGTAGCCTGGGGACAGGCCTATTCATCCAGGGGGAGGTGGAACAGCAGTAGCTGGAAAGCAGGACAAGAACTTACAGGATACAAAGGACGAAGATTGATACCGGTGTTTTTCTTTCTTTTCGTTCTTTTATTTTCTATTTTCTTTTATTTTATAGGATTAATTTTTTAGGATTTTTGTTTTGTATTTCATTGTTTTAGGAATTAGGAAATAAGGATTTAAGGAATTCAATTTCAAATCTTAAAACTAGGCAGCCTAACTAACTGAACTAGGAAAGAAAAAGGAATTTTGTGATTAAATCCATGATCAATTAGGATTAGGATATTGTGCAGGAGGATGTATGAAGGTAGTTAATTAATTTCAATGGTGACTTTATCAAGGAAAATTAGCCAAAAAGCTGGTGAGTTGTGAGCCTAAAACTTTTGAGAGTTTTCACTGTTGTTTGTCAACTGCTATTGCTTGAGTTTCTGGATTTTATTCTGCACATGAAAAACATGGAAGTGATTAAGGCAACTTGTATTTATGAAATAATTGCTCAGTGCCAAAAAGCCAACCCATAAATTTTTCCAATTTTTTTTGTAACCCATTTGAGCTTTAATATTTCTTTATGCACCCTAGCCAGATTAATGTCAATATCAAGTCCGTTACACACTTGGGATAGAGAGCATAGGTGCAATTCTGATAGAATGGGTGATTGGTTGGTTATCTGAAAAGTGCAAAACGCACGCACAAGCAAGCAAAGAAGGGAGTGAATTACCAAACAAAAAGAGGCCAATTGAATGATATAAGTCAAGAATGTAATAAAGAATTGAGATAAAGTTTGAGAAATGGTGAAACCGCAAATATGCTCTCTATTCTAGTGTTTCTTTGAATATCCAGAAAAACCATGATTTCTTGATAACCAAGCCTCATTACAACCTAAAAAAAGACCTTTTGATCCATGTTGACCATGTGCATGATTATTAACTGGAAATGACTATCAATTTTAGTTGTTCAACTGCAGTGAAAAATTTCAGAGAAACACTTACTCGTGAGAATGAGAAAAAATTCCTTGATTTATCACTTATTGTTTTGATTACTGCTTTTGAAAAGTTTGAATGCATTTTTATCTTGATCTGATTGAGGATTAGAGTCACCACTTAGTTCTGATTATCAATCTTAAATTTGTAAAGTGACAACTGTCTAGCAAGGGATTTTGAATTTGTCTCCTTATTAGTCAGGACCATAAATGGGGATTGAAGTCAACTATCTCTAGGAGATTTTCTTGCTTGGGGACAAGCAAGAAGCTAAGTTGGGGGGAATTTGATAAGTGTTAAATTAACGTAAAATTCATATATAATTATAACACTTACCAAGGGTAAAATGGTGAATTTATACCCCAATTTATCCATTTTTGGCTTAAAATGCAGTTCTTGTTATTATTTAATTCAAATTTGAATTTGATGCTATTTTGATAAAGATTTTGTTGATTTTTGCATATAAAATGCTAAATTCAAATAAAGCATCAAGATAACAGCAAATAAGGATAGGATCGACAACTATTTTGATAAAGATTTTGATGATTTTTGAAGTTAAAATGCTAAATTCAAATACAGGATCGAGATAACAGAAGATAAGGATATGAACAACACAAGATAAGCTCAAAAAGAGGAAAATCAGGAAAAGCGAGATTCAGAGATCTGCGCTCCACCTTTGCTGAGCGCAAGTGGAGTGCAGGAACACGGAATCTTATCTTTAATGGACCTCAAATAGAATTTTAAAAGCCCGTCAAATCACTATTTATAGGACTGTTAGCAGTCAGTTTTAGGCATGGAAGAGAGAGGGAGACAACGGAGCAGAGCTGGAGCTAGAGAAAAGTGTGACAGTTTCTCGATTGGTTTGTAATGGCTACCATGAGCAGCTAAACTCTCCGATAGGATTGAATATAGTCGATTCAATCCCCAATTGTATTTGAAATCTCTTTGTTATTTATTAATCCTTGTTTTTATAATATTAGTGTTTTTAATCTGTTCTTAATGCTTAGCTTCCGCTTTTGTGCCGGAGTTATGAATTGGTTTTATGGGGCGCACTGAGAGGTGGTTTTATAAAATCATGAGCGAGTTCTTGGGAGCCTAGACATAGGGATCTTGAATTCTAATTGGTGAAAACACTCAACTCGCCACTTTGGAGACCAGGGTGAATTGATAGCTTTAACAAATAGATCTTTAATCCGGGGGTAGTTTATCACTGTGGAGACTAGGGTGGATTATTTCTGAGTATTTCATATTTGTGGATGTGGACACCCCTAGTTACCACTAGAAATGTCACAGTGTTACACGTGACCAACAAAATAGAACGTAAAAAATGTGGAAGCTTTTCTTTTTTTGGAAAGGTTCTGTCGTCATCAACCTATTACATCTCTAATTTCATTTTAAGTATTTATGAAATATCCTTTCCTAAATCTGAAACTCGTTTTCCGAAAACATCTAAACGGTTATTACCTCGTGCACATACACAACATACACATAGTTATAAAACCAGCATAAGAAAAGGAAACAACATGAATATATACATACAACATAACATCAGTGTATCTCTCGAGCCATCCAGATATCCATATCAAAATAAGAGTTCTAGTAGTAGACCAAATAAACAAGACCTCAACAAAATACAAACTAAGAGGTTACTAAATCAGAGCTGCTACTACCTAGACTCAAAACCACACTAGTCCTACTCGCCACTAGATGCATCTCCCTCCGGCTCCTCCTCCTCTGGATCCTCCTTTGAATTCTCTCCCGGGGCCTCCTCCTCATCTGAGGTGTCGTCAATCACAATCAGGTCTAGCTTACTTGTGAGAGAGCGGCCTTGCGCATCAGGACGCATAGGCTGAGAATCTGATGCCTCAGAAGAAGGTGAGTACCTGGGAGAGTCTAGTCCGACCATGTCATCCATCCGAGATGACCGCGACGACGAAGAAGAAGAGGGGTGACTGCGTGAAGGACGGAAGGTAGTGTAGCGCACCAAGTTAGGTGGCGTCGGGAACTCGAGAGTCACAGGCACAATCAAATCCAACTCTGGTACAAGCGGAAGTCTGGGATGAGAGATGATGACACGGACTTCCCCCGAAAACTCAGATCTGCGAGGGATGTCCGTCACCCTCCAGGTGCCCCTCGGCATCCACCGTAGTCGCACTTGCATTGACGTCATAGCTGAAGTCTTCGATACCGGCTATCAACGTAACGAGAAGAACACAACAATAAGAGATAGAAAAGAAGGGTGAGAACATCGCATGAACTCACAGCATGTAGGATACAGTAAACTAGAGCATACACACACACACAGGATATCCACACAATTCAATTTAGTGGCCTTTTGTTTTGTTTCGTTTTGGCTGAGGTCTTATTTATTATATTCTACTACTAGAACTCTTGTTTTGTATGGTGGTATTGTTTACTCCGGGATTACTTTGACACTTTGGTTCTGTATATATCTTATGATGTTTCCTTCCCATGATCCCCTTTATATCTGCGTGTATGTTGTGTATGTATGCGGAGTGATGGAATCGTCTAGATGTTTTTTAGAAAATGAATTTCAGACTTAAGGAAAGGACATTTTCATGAATACTTAAAATGGAATTAGAATGCGATTAGTTGATGATGATCAATCTCCTTTTCAAAAAAAAAAATTCGTATTTTCTAAATTTAAAACAGTAAATTCGACGGTTACGTTTTGCAATGTGATATTCTTAGCGGTATAACTAAGGGTGTCGCATTTAGTGGTATCAGAGCTATTCTTTCCTTTTGGCCTCGGGTATAGCCTATAATACTCTTCCCTCTGTGTTTACTCTGTGAGGATTGCTTGTTGTTGTGTAGATTGATTGCCTTGTGTGGATTGTTTGCTCTTATATTACCACCTTCGTAATGTAAGAAATTGTGTGTAGAATTATTTGTTCTTGCTTAAATGGTCCTGCATGAAACAGAAGAACTAACGTACCCTGTGAATGTAGGATTCCATGGCAGGAAGGAATAATCCTGTAATGAACGACATCCTGGGAAGGATCGCGGATGTCCTGGAAATCAGCAACAGACCATAAACGAGATGAACCAAGCTCGCAATCAGAACAACGTCCCGATGCCTATCGCGGACTATCTACCTTTAAGAAGAATAACCCACCACAGTTCAAAGGAGGTCACGGACCCCGATGGATCTCAACTTTGGCTGGAGGAATTGGAGAAGGTTTTCCTAGCTATGGATGCCCGGATGAACAGAAGGTAACCTTTGCTGCATTTATGATGGTTGGAGAGGCGCAACATTGGTGGGAGTACACGAGACGTCAATTAGAAGCTGCTGGGAGACTGGTCACCTGGATACTGTTCAAGGAAACTTTTCTCCAAAAGTGTTTTCCCCACGGATCTGAGAAAACGCAAAGAAATAGAATTCTTGAAGTTGGAGCAAGGAAAACATGACTGTCGGCGAATATGCGGCAAAGTTTGAGTAACTGTCCAAGTTCTGCCCCCTACTTCCAGAACACCATAGATGAAGAGTCTAAGTGTTCCAAGTTTGAAAGCGGACTGAGGCCAGAATTAAACAGGCTGTTGGATACCAACAAGTTACTGAGTTCTCGAAGATGGTGAATATGTGTCGGATCTTTGAGGATGACACCAAAGCAAGACAAGCTCAGTGGAAGAATTCTGGTCCACAGAGGAATAAACCTAAATTCTCATAAGAAAGGAGGAGGAAGCCATATTTTGCCCCAAGAAACAACTCTGGTTCATCATCAGGAAGCGTTCGCAAGACCGCAATCGGTGGTTGCTAGCAGAGCAAGCCCGACAAGCAGTACTGGCAACAACTCTGTCAGTTGTCCACGCTGCAAGAAGAATCACCTCTTGAGGGATTGCCCATATAAGAATCAACCTGGCAACCTATCCAACGGAAGGGTTTGTTTCCATTGCGGGACAAAGTGGCCATATTAAGAGAGACTGCCCAGTTTGGAAGGAAGTGGTAATGGTAGTGGTAGCAGTGCTCTGCAAGCGCCCCTGTCTCGAACCTGAATGCACAAGCTGGGAGGCCCAGAACCAGAGGCAGAGTGTTTACCATGAGTGGTGTTGAGGCTGCGAAATCCGAGGATCTGATCCAAGGTAAGTGCGTCATAAGTGGAATTCCTTAATTGTATTATATGATTCGGGTGCGACGCATTCTTTTATTTCTCTGGAGTGCTGTGAAACAATTGAATTTGCCTGTTGTTTAAAACTACCCTATGATCTGATTGTTTCTACTCCTACTGCTAAGCGGTTATTACCTCAACAGCTTGTTTGAACTGTCCAATCACCATTGGTGATAAAACTTTCTCTGCTAATTTGATCTGTTTACCTCTTTCTCAACTCGATATTGTTTTGAGAATGGACTGGTTATCTTCCAACCGAGTCAGCTTGACTGTTATAATAGAATGTTGTGTTTGATTCTTTTTCTCCCTCTACTCTTGATTCTGTAAGTACGAGATTCTTGTCCGCCAACCAAGTGAATGCTTCTTTGAGAGAAGGAGCTCAAATCTACATGATACTTTCTTCTTTGGAGGAAGAGCGGGAATCCGACATTAGCAAACTGCCTGTGGTGAGAGAATTTCCTGAAGTATTCCCTGACGATATCCCTGGTTTGCCGCCAGAGCGAGAGGTAGAGTTTAACATAGAGTTAGTGCCTGGAACCGGACCTATTTCTATAGCTCCGTATAGGATGTCCCCTTTAGAGTTGGCTGAGTTGAAGAAACAGCTGGAAGAGTTGTTAGAAAACAGTTTGTTAGGCCTAGCGTTGTCCCCTGGGGAGCCCCCAGTGTTATTAGTGAAGAAGAAGAAAGATGGTAGCATGAGGTGTTGTGTAGATTATCGTCAGCTTAATAAGGTGACGATAAGAATAGGTATCCTTTACCTAGGATAGACGACTCTTGATGGAATCAGTTAAGAGGAGCAACTGTGTTCTCGAAAATTGACCTTAAGTCATGGTTACCACCAAATACGTGTTAAGTCTGAGGATATACCCGAAGGACAGCTTTCAGAACACGCTACGGGCATTATGAGGTATTAGATAATGCCGTTTGGTGTAACCAACGCACATGCAGTTTTCATGGACTATATGAACCGAGTTTTCCATCCTTACTTGGATAAGTTCGTTTGTGGTCTTCATAGACGACATTCTCATATATTCCAAGAGTTGAGGAAGAGCATGCGGAACATCTTAGGATAACTTTGCAGACTTTTTAAAGGACAGAAATTTATATGCTAAGTTGTCTAAGTGTGAAATTCTGGTTGAAGGAAGTAAACTTCCTAGGCCATGTGATCTTCTAGTGGAGGAGTTTAGCGTAGACCCAGCTAAAGTAGAGACTGTGTTACAGTGGAAAGCACCAAGGTCTGTGACGGAGATAAGGAGCTTTTTTGGGGTTAGCCGGTTTACTACCGTAAGTTCATTGAGAATTTTTCTAGGATAGCAACTCCGTTAACCCGTCTATTAGAAGGATCAACCCTTCGTTTGGAGCCAGAAGTGTGAGGATAGTTTTCAAGAGTTGAAAAGGAGGTTAACTTCTGCGCCAATCTTAGTCTTACACGACCCACAAGAGAGTTTTGAAGTATATTGTGATGCTTCGAAACAAGGATTGGGTTGTGTGTTGATGCAAAAAGGGAAAGTAGTGGCGTATGCCTCTAGGCAACTGCGAACACA
Organism: Sesbania bispinosa; assembly: GCA_026901365.1. NCBI lineage: Eukaryota > Viridiplantae > Streptophyta > Magnoliopsida > Fabales > Fabaceae > Sesbania > Sesbania bispinosa. Next base: position 812,727 of record QLOH01000436.1, read on the forward strand.
CGAAGGTAAACTATCCTACACATGATCTAGAGTTGGCAGCTATAGTTTTTGCCCTGAAGATTTGAGGCACCATTTATATGGCGCTAGCTTTGAAGTCTTTAGCGACCATAAGAGCCTGAAGTATCTGTTTGATCAGAAAGAAGTAAATATGAGGCAAAGGCGATGGATGGAATTTTTAAAGGATTATGATTTTAGCCTGCCAATACCACCCTGGGAAAGCCAATGTAGTGGCTGATGCTTTGAGTAGGAATCCTTGCACATGTCAGCAATGATGGTTAAAGAACTAGAATTGATTAGAAGGATTTAGAGACCTGAACCTGGATGTTAGATTTAGCCCTAAGAGTATAATTCTAGGAACCTTGAAGATTTCGAGTGATTTCTTGGAACAAGTTCGGGTAGCACAGGAAAAGGATCAATCCTTGCAAGTATTGAAGGATCTAGTTCCTAAGAAAGGAGAATCAGAGTTCCATAAAGGTACTGATGGCATTGTTAGATTCAGAATAGGATATGTGTACCTGATGATAAGGAATTAAGGAAACTGATCTTAGAGGAAGCTCATAAGAGTAGGCTGAGTATTCACCCTGGAGCGACTAAGATGTACCAAGACCTGAAGAAGATGTTTTGGTGGTCTGGGATGAAAAAGGAAGTAGCTGGTTATGTAGCATCTTGTTTGGTTTGCCAGAAAGCCAAGATTGAACATCAGAGACCATCAGGAGAGTTACAACCCTTGGATGTCCCTGAATGGAAATGGGATAGCATATCTATGGATTTCGTGGTAGGTTTACCTAGAACTCCGGCAGGTTTTGATGCTATATGGGTAATCGTTGATAGGTTAACAAAATCTGCCCATTTCCTACCCATCAACATTAAGTCTCCTCTAGAGAAGTTGACCCACTGTACATCAAGGAAGTAGTAAGATTGCATGGGGTTCCGTCTAGCATTGTGTCAGATAGAGACCCTAGGTTTACATCCAGATTTTGGGTTAGTCTGCAACAAGCTCTAGGAACCAAGTTGAGGCTTAGTTCGGCCTATCATCCTCAAACCGATGGTCAGTCCGAGCGGACTATCCAATCCCTAGAGGATTTGCTGAGAGCGTGTGTGTTAGAACACCAAGGGAGTTGGGATCAGTTGTTGGCACTGATTGAGTTCACCTACAACAATAGTTTCCATTCTAGTATTGGAATGGCACCTTTTGAAGCCCTGTATGGTAGAAAGTGTAGAACGCCTTTATGCTGGTTCGAGTCTGGCGATGGCCTAGTTTTGGGGCCTGAGATGATTCAGCAAACCACGGAAAAGATCAAGATGAGTCAGGAGAAGATGAAAATATCACAACGCAGGCAGAAAGAAAGTACTATGATCGGAGGAGGAGAAACCCCTTGAGTTCAAGGAAGGAGATCACGGTAATTTTTGAGAAGTTACACCAAACAACTGGGGTTGGCAAGGCAATGCGATCTCGAAAACTTACACCTAAATTCATTGGTCCTTACCAAATCTTGAAAAAAAATTGGTTCTGTCGCTTACCAAATTGCTTTTGCCACCTTTCCTTTTCAAACCTGCATACTGTGTTTCATGTGTCACAACTCCGAAAGTATATTCCTGACCCTTCACACGTCATAGAACCGACATGAACAATTAAAAGAAAACCTGGACTTTATGAAGCGGTTACCTGTTACGACTCGGAGACCGAAGGATAACAGCAGCTGAGAGGTAAGGAAATTCCGTTAGTAAAGGTCATTTGGAGTACAACCTGATGAAGGGAATGCAACCTTGGGAATTTAGAAGAACGGATGAAAAGTCTCACCCTCAATTATTTCCAGAAGGTACGCCACAAATTTCGAGGGACGAAATTTCTTTTTAGAGGGAGAAGTCTTGTAACGCCCGCATTTTACCGTTTCTGCCGTTTTTGCTGTTTTGAGTGTATTAAAATTATTTTTTAATCATCAAAATTCATATTTTTGAATCCAGAATTTAATTTCCTATTTTAGGAATTTTTTTGGAATTTTTGGGTTTTTGTGAAAAATGACCTTTTCGCCCCTCCTTGTACCTTGAAACCGGGCCCAAATATCTTGATCCGGGCCAGAGAGAAAAATTGCAACAAGCCTTCCTTTCTCTCCTTAAAGACCGTGCAAACAGCCTTGATGCGTGGGAGACACTTGTCTTTCCCATCTCTTCCATTCCACCAATAGCTTTGAAAAGGTGAATATGTCAATAAAAAGCTTTTTTTCTCCTTTTTATATTCATTTTGTTGCCATGCAAACAAGGAGAACTTTCCTTTCTCTTCATCTCTTCTCCCTTGGCCGTGGGCACTCTCACCCTTCTCTCCCAAAACTTCATTCTCTCCATAAACACCAACCAAGTTTAGGTTCCATTTTTTGAACATAAGCTTAAAAATACTTACTTTCTAGCTTAAAACACTTGTTGGAGACCAAAAGGAGGACCTTTGAGGGGTTTGTCTTTGGCAGTTTCTTGGAGCTGTTTTCTGCACTTTTTCTTGGAGAAATTCTTAGGTAAAGGGGGGAGAACTTGAACTCTAGTAGGCCTTTGTAACTAGAGTCAAGGATTTGCCCTTAAATCCTTGTCTTTTCTCTTGTTTTTCCTTGAAAAGAATCAATTTTTTTCACTTATTTTGAGATTGGATTTTCGGAACTTTGAGCTGGGTTGTTATGATGATTGCATGTTTATTTTAGTGCTTGAAACTTGTTTGTTTGATGGATTTAGATGCATGCAAGCCAAGCTAAAATTTTTGCAAAATTTCTCCCTTTTCCTGATGCTCTCGGCCAAAGAGAGTAAAAATGGGGGTTGCATGTATTCTAAAATTGTTTTGATGATTGTAATGTGTTTAGATGATGATTTGATGAACATGCATGTGGTTGGATGGATTTACACAATTGTTTGATGATTGATCTTGTGAAGATTGGTGTTTTGAGCTTGAAATTGGAGACTATGAACTCAAAATGCATGTGGATGATCTTGGGTGATTTATTTGTGATATTTGGCATTTAGATTGTTTATTGATTGAATGTGTGAAGTTTTGGTGAAGATTGGATGTTGTGAAAATTTGAAGTTTTGGATGAACATTCAAGGTTGTTCTTGATGTTCATGAGTGTTCTGATGAACTCATCAAGAATGGTCCTTTTGATCCTAAAAGATCAAAAGGATGTTTAAAAACATGTTTTTGGGCTAAATGGCCCCAAAAGGACTAACTAAGAATAAATTTGTAACAAAAAGGACTAAAATTGCAAATAAGATAATTTTTTTAAATTAAGTAATTAAATTCGGATTTTTATTTAACTAAAATAAAAATCTAGTTAAAAGTCAACATTTTTATTTATTATGAATAGAAAATGGGCTCTCATGAGTCCATAACCTTTAGGTTTTGTTAGTTCCCAAAGCCTTCAAAAAGAAAGTCAAAACTCAATTTAAAAAGGACAACTAAAAATAATTCATGCGGACTTAGGCTTAGATTAGGGCTATGAACTTCAACAATAATCTAAGTTGTGAAAATTAAAATTAGGATAATTAATAGACTTAACTAATTAATCACCTAAATTGATTAGCCTAATTACGTGAGTAATTAATAATTAATTAAGTCTACCCAGATAATTAATATTAATATAAGTGTTAATAAGTAATTAATCTCTAACGACGGTTTTAAAAACTAATTAATTATAATTTAACCTTAACCAGCATAATTAAAACCCTATCCAAGATTATGGAAGAGATTAAGGGATAATTAGAAATTAATTAGGATCTTAAGTAAGGATTAAGACTTAGTTAAAGAAGGATAAGATTAATTGAAATGCGATTAATGAAGACTAGTTATGATTAAAGGTTAAGCCTAATCTTAATTAGTCATACAAATAAAATTAGGATTAGTAATGCCTTTCATAAGACATATCCATAAGCCTTAGTAAATTGTAGGACTTAAATGAATATGATTATCAATAAAGCTAGCACAAGCTACCTTAAAAGATTATAACCAACACTTCTCTCTACATAAAACTTGAGAAGCTTGGCAAGAGAGCGTGATTTGGTTTTCCTTAAAAGAAAGACCTTGAATCTACGAGGTTGCACCACGGTAAAGTGGTGACGTAACAAGATTCAATGGGCTTGTCTGAGGATGTAATATTGTAAGTGTTTGCGGTGTGACATACATCATGTGCATCAATAATGATTAAGGTTCAAAAGCCTTACGACCTATATGGCAATACCACTCTAGTACAGTGTGAAACTGGATGGGACGGGTGCACTGGGTTTTGCAAAGAACACCAGCGGTCCGGTAAAGGAGACCAGCCCTGAGGATAAGTCGGGTCCCGAAATGGCACAAGTGACGTAGGCTCGCCCCCTACTGTCGTGTAAACGGGGTACAGGCTTGACTATCCTGTCGCTCTCAAGTTTTCATAATCAGTGAGTTTGTCTGGAAGTCGGAAAATCGTCTTGGCCAGAGATTGAGCAATGCTCTTCGTACTATTTGCTAGTACAGACTATACTCCTGATATATTGTACATATATGGTCGAGCAGTTGCTGTGTGCTCTGCTTTTGGTGATGTTTTCCCGGGCCCTCATGCATTAGTCATATGCATCATGATTATAAACTGCATTCTTGTGATTGAGGTTGTGTGGATGTTCTATGAATGCTCTAGTTACTGTATCTACTTGATATGAGTTCATGTGATGTTCTCACCCTTCCTTTTCTGCTTCTGTTATTTCCTGTCGTCGTACTTCTTCGCCACGTCGACAGTTGGTATTGGAGAGATTCAGGATGTCCACTATGAGGATCACGTTGAGGTGGGAGCCACGAGGCCAGTGGCGGATTACAGACGTCCCTAGCGATGTGTTTTCACGGGGGAGGTGCGCGTCACCATTTCTCATCCCAGCCTTCCCCTGGTACCGGAGATAGATTTCACAGTGCCGGTGATCCTTGAGTTTGAGACTCCACCCAGACTCCGTCGCTACACTACTTTTCTCAACCGTCGTCATCGCCCCTCTCCATCAGCATCGTCACAGTCCTCACGGATGGCGACCATGGGCGAGCCAGATTCCCCTCGTTACTCCCGGTCCAGAGGTGTCACCTCCACAGCCCGTATATCTGACGCATTTGGCCGTTCCCGTCCGAGTGAGCCAGACATGATCGTGATTGATGACACTACATCTGAGGAGGAGGACCCAGAGGAAGACCCGAAGGATGACTCTGAGGATGAGGAGCCGGAAGAGGATTCTTCCAGTGACGACCCCTCAGAAGACTTTGGGATGATCAACCTCGGGGGTACTGAGGGAGGAGTTGTGGATGGATTCCTGCTGAGACGGATGATGACGAGTAGGATAGCGTAACTGGGGGTAGTCACGAGTCTAGTTAGTAGCAGCTCTGATTTAGTGGCCTTTTGTTTTGTTTCGTTTTGGCTGAGGTCTTATTTTTATAGTCTACTACTAGAACTCTTGTTTTGTATGGTGGTATTGTTTACTCGGGATTACTTTGACACTTGGTTCTGTATATCTTATGATGTTTCCTTCCCATGATCCCCTTTATATCTGCGTGTATGTTGTGTATGTATGCGGATGATTGAATCGTCTAGATGTTTTTAGAAAATGAATTTCAGACTTAAGGAAAGGACATTTTTCATGAATACTTAAAATGGAATTAGAATGCGATTAGTTGATGATGATCAACTCCTTTTCAAAAAAAAAAATTCGTATTTTCTAAGTTTTAAAACAGTAAATTCGACGGTTACGTTTTGCAATGTGATATTCTTAGCGGTATAACTAAGGGTGTCGCACTCCTCCTCTGACGTATCATCAATGATAATCAACTCTAACTCATCCGAGAGAGAGCGGCCTTGCGCATCAGCACGCAAAGGCTGTGGGCCTGAAGCCTCAGAAGTGGGTGAGTATCTGGGGGAGTCTGCCCAACCAAGTATTCCTGGATGACCGTGATGCCACAAACAATGCAGGACGGTGACGCGAAGGACGAAAGATAGTATAACGCACTAAGTTAGGTGGTTTCTGGAACTCGAGAGTCACTGGTACAACGAAGTCTACTTCAGGTACTAACGGGAGGCCAGGGTGAGTGATGATGACTCAGACCTCTCTGGTGAAGACACATCTTCTAGGGATGTCCGTCACCCTCCAGGAACCCCTGGGCATCCAGCGTAGCTCCACCCTCATTGACGTGATATCGAAGATCTCCAATGCCTGCTATCGACGTAACGAAAGAGGACACAACAACCAGATAGCAGAAAGGAAGGGTGAGAACACATCACATGAACTCACAAAAACATAGGATATGATGTACTAGAGCACACACACAGGAATTTCACACAATTCAACCAACAAGTAAATACACATAACATCATCATGACGCATTCAAACTATTGCATGCCTTTCAATTACAATGCTATAACTAATGCATGAGGGCCCGGGGAGGAAAATCACCATCCACAGTGCACACAGCAACTGCCTGACCATATATGTACAACGTATCAGGAGTTAGAGTCTGTACTAGCGCCGGTACAAAGAGCATTGCTCAATTTTGGCCAAATCATTTTATCCGGTCTTCTAGACAATCTCAACTGACCCCGAAAATCATGAGAGCGACAGGAATAGCTGAGTTGGGTTCCACGATCTCGACAGTAGGGAGCTAACCTACGTCTTCTGAGATCTTCCAGGAGCTAGGCTATCCTCAGGGCTGGCGTCCCTTTTGAGGACCCACTGGCGTTCTTTGCAAAACCCAGTGCACCCTTCCCAACGATTTTACACTGTACCAAGTGTCACTGCCATATAGGTCGTAGGTTTTCAACCTTGAACATTATCAATGCTTTATGATGCATGTCACACAAACAATGCTTCGCAGCATACACATCCTTACAGGCAAAGCCCATCGAATCATTCTACGTCACCACTTTCCCGTGGTACGGCCCCGATTCAATGTCTTCCCTTCACAAGGAAAACCAAACCCCATCTCGGGTTAAGACCGCACTCTCTCACTAAGCTTCTCAAGTCTTATGCAAAAAGAGTGTGTTGGTTATAAACTTTTATGTTAGTTTGTACTAACGTTTTGTTCTTTGAAGTGATGATCACTTTCACTCTTAAGTCCTATAGCTTACTAAGACTTATAATTGTGTCTTATGGATAGTGTTACCTATCTTAATTCGTCTTGTATGTCTAATTTAGATTAGATTTAACCATTAGTTATGATTAGTCTTCATTAACTAAACTATAATTAATCTTAATTCTCCTTAATTAAGTCTTAATCCTTACTTAAGATCCTATTTAATCCTTAATATCCCCTTAATCTCTTCCTTAATCTTGGATTAAGCTTTTTAATTACATTTGATTAAGGTTAATCATAATTAATTAGTTCTTAATCATCATTAAGGCTTAATTAGTTTGATTAATACTTCATTAGTGATTAATGATTAAGATTAAGGTTAATCTCCATTAGGGTTAATTAACTTTAGCTTAATTAATTCTTCCTTGCTTAATTACCTTAAGTGAATTAGTTTATTCAACTTAAGTGAGTTGGATTAGTAAGCCCACTAATTTAGTTTTAAGTCTTTGATCTTGATGAGTAGGATTAGAGTTGAATCCCAACACTAATCCAGGCCCAATATGCATTTGTTATTTTTGTTTGTCCTTATGGTGAGTTTGATGAGTTTTTTTTGAAGGTATTGGGCCTGAACTAGAGGCCCAATGGTTTAGGTAACCCATAAGGGTCTATTTTCTCAAGTTACCATCAAGTTATATGAATTTTATGGTGACTTTTTTATATGGGTTTTTCTTTGTACCCGATTTAACTTAGGCATTTTACCCAAAAATTGTTCTCTTTTAACTTTACTTGTCACTTTAAGTGGTTACCCTTTTTAACTTATTGGGCCACTAAGGCCCATAAACACATTACCACTTTCCTCATCACCAATTCAAGATCAAACACATTCACTTCATGAGTTTCTCATGAACATGAACAAGAACATGATGAACACCGAGAACATTATCAAGAAACACATGAATTTCACCAAAATTCAATAAATTTCCAAAAATTAGCAAACTCAAGTATGATGATCTACAAGCATTCTAATTCATCAATTTCATGTTATTTCACTCAAAACATACCAATCATCATCATAAAGTTCATACTTTTCAATATGTTCAAAAAGGTGACATTTTCATGATCCAATCATACAAACCAATTTCATAATTTCAAAAAACCATTTGCATGTACTTAGATTCATCATATAAACATATTTCAAGCACCAAATGAATTTTCAAACACATGCAGCCCCTTCTCAAGCCAAGGCCGAACCAAAAACAAGGAAAAGAGGAAAATTTTTCAAGCAATAATCATGGTTTGCATGCATCCAAGGGCCACCAAAGAAACACATTTTAAGCATCATAACAATTTTTAAACACACATGAAGCCATTATATATACATAGCCGAACCATTTCCGCCAAGGAATATGTTCCAAAAATCATTTTTCAGAGGAAAAAGAGTTAGAGACAAGGATCAAGGGTAATCCTTAACTCTAGTCACCAATCCTACTAGAGTTCAAGGTTCTCCCCCCCCCTTTACCTAAGGAAATTAAACTTGAAAAAGGTTGCAGCTTTGGCAACTTCAAAGATAATCTCCTCTTGATGCTCCTTTTGATCACCCAAGTAAGTTTCTCCAAGGATGTAGGCTAGATTTTGAGGTTTAAGGTTCAAAAATGGAACCTTTCACCAAGTGTGTGTTGTAACACCCGCGTTTTTTACCGTTTTGCCGTTTTTTGCCGTTTTGAGTGTTTTATTGGATTTGAGTGATTAAAATTATTTTTAATCATCAAAATTTATATTTTTGGATTTAGAATTAAATTTCCAATTTTTAAGGAATTTTTGGGAATTTTTGGGTTTTTTTTTTTTTTTTGTGAAAATGACCTTTTTGCCCCTCCTGTCCCTTGAACCGGGCCCGAATACTCTTGATCCAGGCCAGAAAAATTTACGCTGACTCACCTTGACACATCATAACAGCCGTGCATGCAGAATAATGTGCATGGGAGACACTTGTAAATTTTCCCCTTCCTACAAGACAAGTGTGCAAGCAAATAAGCCATGTGTCATTTATGTTTCCTAAAGCAAAAACTCCACTTTCTTCCTTTTCCTTTCACATGCAAACCAGAATTTTTTTCTCTCATTTCACTCATTCTCATCCACTTGCAGCTGTGAGCTTCCTTCCCATTTTCTCTCAAGTTTTCCATTTTTCTTCCAAACACATTCAAGCTAAAGGTTCCATTTTTGAACCTAAGCTTAAACACCTAGCCTCCAACCTTGTAGAAGTCCTTGTTGGTGATCAAGAGGAGGATCTTGGAGCTGTTTTTGGGGCTGTTACTGCACCTTATTTTTACAGAAAATTCCTTAGGTAAAGGGGGGGAGAACTTGAACTCTAGTGGGATTGGTAACTAGAGTCAAGGATTTGCCCTTAAAATCCTTGTTTTTTACTCTTGTTCTCCTTGAAAAAAATCACTTTTTGAGCTTTTCTTTGAGCAAATGTTTTGGATTCTTGGAGCTGGGTTGTGTACATGTTTTTAAGTTTATTTTGATGCTTGGAATGTGTTTGGATTGTGATTGTTGGTGCATGCAAGCCAAGAAACAATTTTGGAAAAATTTTCCCCTTTTTCCTCTAATAGCTCTGGCCTTGAGGGATTTTGGGGCTGCATGTGTTTCAAAATTTTTTTGGTGCTTGGAATGTGTTTGTATGATGAATCTATGAACATGCATGAAGTTGGTTGAAGGTATACAATTTTTTTGGATGATTGATCTTTGAAAAATAGTGTTTATGAGCTTGAAAATGGAGTATGAACTTTAATGTGTATATGGATGATTTTGAGTGGATTAGTATGATATTTGGCATTTAGATTGTTTGTTGATGAATGTGTGAAGTTTTGGTGAGGATGGATGTTGTGAAAAAATTTGAAGTTTTGATGAACATTCAAGTTGTTCTTGATGTTCATAAGTTGTTCTTGATGAAACTCATCAAGAATACCTTTTTGATCTTTAAAAGGTCAAGGGTATGTTGAAAACATGTTTATGGGCTTTGGTGGTCCAAAAGGACTAAGAAGCAATTTTACAAGTAAAAGGACTAAAGTGCAATAAGAATGAGTCTTTAAAAATAAATAAAACAAATTCGGATTTCCAATTCCAACCAAGTAAAAGTCAACTTAAAGGTCAATATTTTAGGTTTGCCATGACTAAAAATAAGTTCCTAAGAGTTATAAAACCTTTAGGCTTTTAATTTAAGTTTAAACCTTAAGAAAAGGAGTTTAAAGACTCATTAAAAGTCAATCAAGATTAGATTATGAAATTAAAGTTAATTGGAGTTGGACTTCAACTCTAATCCAAGTTATTAAGATTAAAACTCAAGAGTTAATTAGTGGACTTGGCTAATTTAGTTATCTAAGTTAATTAACCTAATCTACTTAAGTTAATTAAGTAAAGAATAATAAATTAAGGCTAAAGTTAATTAACCTTAATCAAATATAATTAAAAGCTTAATCCAAGATTAAGGAAGAGATTAAGGAATAATTAGGAATTAATTAGGATCTTAAGTAAGGATTAAGACTTAATTAAAGAAGATTAAGACTAATTATAGTTCAGTTAATGAAAACTAATTGTAATTAAAGATTAAACTTAATCTTAATTAGTCATACAAGAGGAATTAGGATAAGCAATGCTATCCATAAGACACAATCATAAGTCTTAGTAAATTATAGGACTTAAGTGGACATGATTATCAAGAACATTAGTACAAACTACCTTAAAAGGCTATAACAAACACACTCTTTCTTCATAAAACTTGAGAAGCTTAGTGAGAGAGTGCGTTTCCAACCCAAGGTAGGGTTCGATTTTTCCTTGAAGGAAAGACATTGAATTCGGGCCGTGCCACGGGATGTGGTGACGTTGAATGGTTCAATGGGCTTTGCCTGTAAGGATGTGAATGTTGTGAGCATTGTTGTGTGACATGCATCATGAAGCATTGTTGATGTTCGAGGTTGAAAACCTTATGACCTATATGACAGTAGCACTTGGTACAGTGTGAAATCGGTTGGGAAGGGTGCAACTGGGTTTTGCAAAGAACGCCAGTGGGTCCTCAAAAGGGACGCCAGCCCTGAGGATAGCCTAGCTCCCGGAAGATCTCAGGGGACGTAGATTAGCTCCCTACTGTCGAGATTGGGGAACCCAGCTTAGCTATTCCTGTCGCTCTCATGATTTTCGGGTCAGTTGAGATTGTCTAGAAGAACGCTTAAATGATTTGGCCAAAATGTATGAGCAATGCTCTTTGTACCAATGCTAGTACAGACTCTAACTCCTGACGTGCTGTGTATATATGGTCGGGCAGCTGCTATGTGCTCTGCCGATGGTGATGTTTCCCTGGGCCCGCATGCATTAGATATTACATTATAATAGTAGAGTTGCGTTCATATGAGTACACCATAATGAGATGTCGTGATTGCTTATTGATTCGACTGTGTGGATTGCCTCTGTGTGTGTGCTCTAGTTTGCTGTATCCTACATGCTGTGAGTTCATGCGATGTTCTCACCCTCCTGTTCTATGTTTTCTTTCTATGCTCTTCTCGTCACGTTGATAGTCGGTATCGAGGACTTCCGTCATGACGTCAATGCAGGTGCGACTCAGATGGTTGCCGAGGGGCACCCGGTGGGCGACGAGTATCCCGTAGGTGTGAGTTCTATGGAGGGGGAGTTTGTGTCATCATCACGACACCCCAGACTTCCTCTTGTACCTGAGAAGGACTAGGTTGTGTTGAGTCTAGGTAGGTGGCCAGCTCTGATCTAGCGACCTCTTGTTTTGTATTTTGTTGAGGTCTTATTTATTTTAGTCTACTACTGGAACTCATATTTTGCGTGGTTTGCCTTGTTGGCCTCAAAAAGTACATCGACACCGTGATGTATGTATGTATATATGTATATTTATGATGTTTCCTTCCTTATGATTCATTTTATAACTATGTGTATGCTGTGTAGGTAGGCGCGGGTAATAAGCGTCTAGATGTTTTCGGAAAAATGAGTTTTAAATTTAAGGAAAGGATATTTCATAAGTACTTAAAATAAAGCTAGAGAGGTAATAGGCCAATGATACCTAAACCCTTTTAAAAAAAAATCTGTATTTTTGACGTTTTTGAAAACAGTAAAGTTCGTTGGTCACGTGTCATATGTGACATTCTTAGCGGTATAACTAAGGGTGTCGCATTTAGGTGGTATCAGAGCTGTTCTTTCCTTTTGGCCTCGGGTATGGTCTGCAATACCCTTCTCTCTGTGTTTACTCTGTGTTGATTGTTTGTTTGTGTTGATTGTTTGCCTTGTGTGAATTGGTTGCTCTCATCTTACTATCTTAGTAATATGAGGATCTGTGTGTAGCGTTGCTTATTCTTGCTTGAATGGTTCTGCATGAAACGGAAGAAGTTGACTTGTTCTGCGAATGCAGAATTCCATGGCGGAAAGAGGCAACCCTGAGATGGGCGATCTCCTGGAAGGATACAGGGTAGCAATAAAATCACACCTCATAAAAGAATTAACTTAACACCCTAATTAGAATTAAGGTAGTATGAATGAACCAAGTGATCAAGCCTCCTAAAACGAGTTGCTAAGACCTCTAGGTCCTAAGGTTGTACATTAGAGTAGCCAATAGTTGATTTGACTTGTGGTTTAAAGTGCTGAGTGAGACGTTAAAAGTTAGAGTAGGATGACCACTAAGGTTAGGTTCCCATTCCTTTAGATGAGTAACCTAAGGGATCGACGATGAATTCGAGGTTGTAAATTCAAGGTTAAGATGATTGATCATTGAGGTTTAATTATTAAGGTTTTGAGATCAGGGGATTTGTACTAATAGCTCTTGAGGATTCAGTTATTGAAAAAAAAAAATATATATATATATATATAATTTGTAAAGCAAGTTAGAAATAATCGATGACTCGGGGTATACTCAGGATAAATAATGATGGAGTTAGGATAAGAATGACAAACACACGAATTGGGGTTTGATCTTAGCAGTTAAGGCATATTTGGATACCTTGCTGATGAACTTGAAGTCTAAAAGGGTTTGACTGCAGAATGAGTGTCATGATTGAAGTTTGATAGATACATTAGAGTATGATCGCTATCTCTAACGGATTGATAAAATAAAGGTTTATAGAAAAAATGGAAAACTCGATTTGAGAATAAAATAAGTCAAAATATTGAGACCAATAGCATAAGATGTAATTCTTAAGCAAATTCTAGTTGGGTAATAGCATATTACTAAGCAAAGGATCTATTAGTATCAAGACTACGCGGGAAATTGAAGAAAGAGATCATGTGATGGAGGAATTATATGCCGAGTAAGCACTACAAGAACTACAATGGTATGAGCTAAGTAAGGATAACACTTCCATGAGGTTAGTAGAAATAATAGTAATGTCAAATAATGAGCGATTATCGTATGTGTTGATTTTGATGACTAAGAGTATACTTGATTGATGCTCCTATAGATTGAATAAGGTATGTGAATGGAATCTCATAAACGATTAAGATTGGAATTGGTAAGAATTATGACATGTTGATTTAGTATGGTCATACCAATTTACAGGATTAGTTTGTACATTAATCTTAATGGACTTAGACTCTCAAGGAAAGGTATATAAATTAGTAAATATCTAGGCAGGATTTTAAAGATTGGATTGGAATAGTACTAGATAAGTAGGTGACGTTTCGCGTAAGGATGCCCTAGGGGACAAATACAATCCGTGGGAGTAGGATAACCATAAGAAACAAAAAAAATAATAATATTCCCTAAGATAGATTGCTTCTATCTATATACCGAGACTATAGGTAATCTTACAATCCGCTTTGGACTTTACCATGAATGCTACATGTGTCTAGTAATTCCATCTGGATTGGTTGTCATTGGTGTTCCTTTCCCTCCTCAGTAAACCCAGTTTTTCTAACCTCATTTAAGCCAACTTATCCTCATTCTTTCGTGCCATGTTCTCTCCTATTTCTAGGATCCAATGGGAAGTATAACATTCTTTGGAATAATCTTGAGAGATAGGAAGTTGTATGCTAAGCTATCTAAGTGTGAGTTTTGGTTAAAGGAAGTGAATTTCCTAGGTCATGTGATCTATAGTGGACGAGTTAGCGTAGACCCAGCTAAGGTAGAAACTGTGTTGCAGTGGGAAGCACCTGGGACTTTAACGGAAGTGAGAAGCTTCTTGGGGTTAGCTGGTTACTACCGTAAGTTTATTGAAAATTTTTCAAGGATAGCAACTCCGTTGAACCGTTTGATTAGGAAAGACCAACCTTTTGTGTGGAGCCAGTAGTATGAAGATAGTTTTCAGGAATTGAAGAAAAGGTTAACCTCTACGCCTACGTTAGTTTTACCTAACCCACAAGAGAGTTTTGAAGTATACTGTGATGCTTCAAAACAAGGATTAGGCGGTGTGTTGATGCAAAAAGGAAAAGTAATGGCTTACGCCTCTAGGCAACTGCGAACACACGAAGTAATTACCCTACCCATGATCTAGAGTTGGCAACCATAGTTTTTGCTCTAAAGATTTGGATGCACCATCTGTATGGCGCTAGGTTTGAAGTCTTTAGTGACCATAAGAGCTTGAAGTATCTGTTTGATCAGAAGGAATTGAATATGAGGCAAAGGCGATGAATGGAGTTTTTAAAGGATTATGATTTTAGTCTGCAATACCAACCTGGGAAAGCCAATGTAGTGGCTGATGCTTTGAGTAGGAAATCTTTGCATATGTCAGCAATGATGGTTAAGGAGCTAGAGTTGATAGAAAAGTTTAGAGACCTGAACCTAGATGTTGGATTTGGTCCTAAGAGTATAAGATTGGGAACCTTGAAGATTTCAAGTAATTTCTTGGAGAAAATTCGCGTAGCACAGGAAGTGGATCAATCTTTGCAAGTTTTGAAGGATCTAGTCCCTAAGAAAGGGGAATCTGAGTTTGTAAGGGAACTGATGGGATTATTAGATTCAAAAATAGGATATGTATACCTGATGATAAGTGAATAAGGAAACTGATCTTAGAAGAGGCTCATAAGAGTGGATTGAGTATTCACCCTGGAACAACTAAGATATATCAAGATCTGAAGAAGATGTTTTGGTGGTCTGGAATGAAAAAGGAAGTAGCCGAGTATGTAGCTTCTTGTTTGGTTTGACAGAAAACTAAGATTGAACATCAAAGACCATCAGGAGAGTTACAACCTTTAGATGTCCCTAAGTGGAAATGGGATAGCATATCTATGGATTTTGTGGTAGGTTACCTAGAACTTCTGCAGGTTTTGATGCTATATGGGTAATTGTTGATAGGTTAACAAAATCTGCTCATTTCTTGCCCATTAACATTAAGTTTTCTCTAGAAAAGTTGACCCAATTGTATATTAAGGAAGTAATAAGACTACATGGGCTTCCGTCTAGCATAATGTCAGATAGAGACCCTAGGTTTACATCCAGATTTTGGGGTAGTCTGCAACAAGCTTTAGGAACCAAGTTGAGGCTTAGTTCATCATATCACCCTCAAACAGATGGTCAGTCTGAGCAGACTATCCAATCCCTAGAGGATTTGCTGAGGGCATGTGTGTTAGAACACAAGGAAAGTTGGGATCAGTTGTTGGCACTGATCGAGTTCACCTACAACAATAGTTTTCATTCTAGTATTGGAATGGCACCATATGAAGCCCTGTATGGTAGAAAGTGTAGAACACCTTTGTATTGGTTTGAATCTGGCGATGGCCTAGTGTTGGGGCCTGAGATGATTCAACAAACCACGGAAAAGATCAAGATGATTCAGGAAGGGATGAAAATATCACAGAGCAGGCATAAGAGTTACTATGATCGGAGGAGGAAACCCCTTGAATTCAAAGAAGGAGATCACGTATTTTTGAGAGTTACACCAACGACTGGGGTTGGTAGGGCAATGCGATCTCGAAAGCTTACGCCTAAATTCATTGGTCCCTACCAAATTTTGAAAAGAATTGGTCTTGTTGCTTACCAAATTGCTTTGCCACCTTTTCTTTCTAATCTTCATAATGTGTTCCATGTGTCACAACTCCGAAAGTATATTCCTGACCCTTCGCACGTCATAGAACCCGACGTAATACAATTAAAAGAAAACTTTACTTATGAGGTATTACCTGTGCGAATCGGAGACCGAAGGATCAAGCAGTTGAGAGGAAAAGAGATTCCGTTGGTGAAAGTTATTTGGAGTGCAACCGATGAGGGGAATGCAACCTGGGACTTGGAAGAGCAAATGAAGAAGTCCCATCCTCATTTATTTCAAGAAGGTACGCACAAATTTCGAGGACGAAATTTCTTTTAAGAGGGGGAGAGATGTAACACCCGCGTTTTTACCGTTTTGCCGTTTTGAGTGTTTTATTGGATTTTGAGTGATTAAAATTATTTTTAATAATCAAAATTTATATTTTTGGATTTAGAATTAAATTTCCTATTTTTAGGGAATTTTGGGAATTTTTGGGGTTTTTTTATGAAAATGACCTTTTTGCCCCTCCTGTCCCTTGAACCGGGCCCGAATACTCTTGATCCAGGCCAGAAAAATTTACGCTGACTCACCTTGACACATCATAACAGCCGTGCATGCAGAATAATGTGCATGGGAGACACTTGTAAATTTTCCCCTTCCTTACAAGACAAGTGTGCAAGCAAATAAGCCATGTGTCATTTATGTTTCCTAAAGCAAAAACTCCACTTTCTTCCTTTTCCTTTCACATGCAAACCAGAATTTTTTCTCTCATTTCACTCATTCTCATCCACTTGCAGCTGTGAGCTTCCTTCCCATTTTCTCTCAAGTTTTCCATTTTTCTTCCAAACACATTCAAGCTAAAGGTTCCATTTTTGAACCTAAGCTTAAACACCTAGCCTCCAACCTTGTAGAAGTCCTTGTTGGTGATCAAGAGGAGGATCTTGGAGCTGTTTTTGGGGCTGTTACTGCACCTTATTTTTACAGAAAATTCCTTAGGTAAAGGGGGGGAGAACTTGAACTCTAGTGGGATTGGTAACTAGAGTCAAGGATTTGCCCTTAAAATCCTTGTTTTTACTCTTGTTCTCCTTGAAAAAAATCACTTTTTGAGCTTTTCTTTGAGCAAATGTTTTGGATTCTTGGAGCTGGGTTGTGTACATGTTTTTAAGTTTATTTTGATGCTTGGAATGTGTTTGGATTGTGATTGTTGGTGCATGCAAGCCAAGAAACAATTTTGGAAAAATTTTCCCCTTTTTCCTCTAATAGCTCTCGGCCTTGAGGGATTTTGGGGCTGCATGTGTTTCAAAATTTTTTTGGTGCTTGGAATGTGTTTGTATGATGAATCTATGAACATGCATGAAGTTGGTTGAAGGTATACAATTGTTTTGGATGATTGATCTTTGAAAAATAGTGTTTATGAGCTTGAAAATGGAGTTATGAACTTTAATGTGTATATGGATGATTTTGAGTGGATTAGTATGATATTTGGCATTTAGATTGTTTGTTGATGAATGTGTGAAGTTTTGGTGAGGATTGGATGTTGTGAAAAAATTTGAAGTTTTGATGAACATTCAAGTTGTTCTTGATGTTCATAAGTTGTTCTTGATGAAACTCATCAAGAATACCTTTTTGATCTTAAAAAGGTCAAGGGTATGTTGAAAACATGTTTATGGGCTTTGGTGGTCCAAAAGGACTAAGAAGCAATTTTACAAGTAAAAGGACTAAAGTGCAATTAAGAATGAGTCTTTAAAAATAAATAAAACAAATTCGGATTTCCAATTCCAACCAAGTAAAAGTCAACTTAAAGGTCAATATTTTAGGTTGCCATGACTAAAAATAAGTTCCTAAGAGTTATAAAACCTTTAGGCTTTTAATTTAAGTTTAAAACCTTTAAGAAAAGGAGTTAAAGACTCATTAAAAGTCAATCAAGATTAGATTATGAAATTAAAGTTAATTGGAGTTGGACTTCAACTCTAATCCAAGTTATTAAGATTAAAACTCAAGAGTTAATTAGTGGACTTGGCTAATTTAGTTATCTAAGTTAATTAACCTAATCTACTTAAGTTAATTAAGTAAAGAATAATAAATTAAGGCTAAAGTTAATTAACCTTAATCAAATATAATTAAAAGCTTAATCCAAGATTAAGGAAGAGATTAAGGAATAATTAGGAATTAATTAGGATCTTAAGTAAGGATTAAGACTTAATTAAAGAAGATTAAGACTAATTATAGTTCAGTTAATGAAAACTAATTGTAATTAAAGATTAAACTTAATCTTAATTAGTCATACAAGAGGAATTAGGATAAGCAATGCTATCCATAAGACACAATCATAAGTCTTAGTAAATTATAGGACTTAAGTGGACATGATTATCAAGAACATTAGTACAAACTACCTTAAAAGGCTATAACAAACACACTCTTTCTTCATAAAACTTGAGAAGCTTAGTGAGAGAGTGCGTTTCCAACCCAAGGTAGGGTTCGATTTTTCCTTGAAGGAAAGACATTGAATTCGGGCCGTGCCACGGGGATGTGGTGACGTTGAATGGTTCAATGGGCTTTGCCTGTAAGGATGTGAATGTTGTGAGCATTGTTGTGTGACATGCATCATGAAGCATTGTTGATGTTCGAGGTTGAAAACCTTATGACCTATATGACAGTAGCACTTGGTACAGTGTGAAATCGGTTGGGAAGGGTGCAACTGGGTTTTGCAAAGAACGCCAGTGGGTCCTCAAAAGGGACGCCAGCCCTGAGGATAGCCTAGCTCCCGGAAGATCTCAGGGGACGTAGATTAGCTCCCTACTGTCGAGATTGGGGAACCCAGCTTAGCTATTCCTGTCGCTCTCATGATTTTCGGGTCAGTTGAGATTGTCTAGAAGAACGCTTAAATGATTTGGCCAAAATGTATGAGCAATGCTCTTTGTACCAATGCTAGTACAGACTCTAACTCCTGACGTGCTGTGTATATATGGTCGGGCAGCTGCTATGTGCTCTGCCGATGGTGATGTTTCCCTGGGCCCGCATGCATTAGATATTACATTATAATAGTAGAGTTGCGTTCATATGAGTACACCATAATGAGATGTCGTGATTGCTTATTGATTCGACTGTGTGGATTGCCTCTGTGTGTGTGCTCTAGTTTGCTGTATCCTACATGCTGTGAGTTCATGCGATGTTCTCACCCTCCTGTTCTATGTTTTCTTTCTATGCTCTTCTCGTCACGTTGATAGTCGGTATCGAGGACTTCCGTCATGACGTCAATGCAGGTGCGACTCAGATGGTTGCCGAGGGGCACCCGGTGGGCGACGAGTATCCCGTAGGTGTGAGTTCTATGGAGGGGGAGTCTGTGTCATCATCACGCACCCCAGACTTCCTCTTGTACCTGAGAAGGACTAGGTTGTGTTGAGTCTAGGTAGTGGCAGCTCTGATCTAGCGACCTCTTGTTTTGTATTTTGTTGAGGTCTTATTTATTTTAGTCTACTACTGGAACTCATATTTTGCGTGGTTGCCTTGTTGGCTCAAAAAAGTACATCGACACCGTGATGTATGTATGTATATATGTATATTTATGATGTTTCCTTCCTTATGATTCATTTTATAACTATGTGTATGCTGTGTAGGTAGGCGCGGTAATAAGCGTCTAGATGTTTTCGGAAAAATGAGTTTTAAATTTAAGGAAAGGATATTTCATAAGTACTTAAAATAAAGCTAGAGAGGTAATAGGCCAATGAGACCTAAACCCTTTTAAAAAAAAAAAAATCTGTATTTTTGACGTTTTTGAAAACAGTAAGTTCGTTGGTCACGTGTCATATGTGACATTCTTAGCGGTATAACTAAGGGTGTCGCATGTGTAGGAAAGAAAATCAAGTAGATTGAGAGAAAGGGGAAGAAAGCTCACGGTTTGGAGGAGAGGAAATGAAGAGTGAGAAGTGGTTTGCATGCAAATGAGGAGGTATGGTGCAAGTGTAAGAAAGAATGATGGCTTTCTTACTTCTTTGACTAAGGAAATGTGTAAGACAAGTTAAGTGCCATACCTTCACATGGCTCACGGTTTTGGAGTGTTTTAGGTGAGGGAATTGATGAAATGTTGCAGATTTTTGTGATTCAAATCAAGGGCATTTTGGCCCGGTTCCAAAAAGTGTAGGGGTAAAAAGGTCATTTTGCACCAAAAATCCCAAAAATTCCCAATAATTCTAGAAAAATAGGAAATTAATTTCTAACCTTTTTAAAACCAATTTTGATGATTAAAAATATTTAATCATTCAAAATTCACTATATCACACAATAACAACATTTCTATGCGGGTGTTACAGAGACTGGTTGTAATCCTCAGACTAAAAATGAAGAAAAAGGTTCGCCTGAGTTTGAGCAATCAATGCAAATCTTTCGTGAGATTCAGAAAGATCAGAATCCTATGTTAAGAAGCATTAGACTTCAGAATCATTTATGGAGTATGGGCAAAGCTTAAAATATTCTATATGCTGAAGGTAATTTCAGAAGATGGCCTCAAGACATATCCTTTATTAGAATGTCTTCAGAAGCTTAGAATAGAAGATAGCCTAAGTTGAGAGAGGTGCACATCATAATGAAGTCTTAGCTACAGTCAGAAAGGATCTCTACTAGAGACACCAAACATCAAGCTAAGTCAAGCTGAGCTCAACAATGAACCAATATTTGAGACTCAAGATAAGCAGAAATATAAAAGATAAATATATGAGATGTCTTGTTTCTACTAACTGTGTGCTCAAGTGTTTGCAAATTTTAGCATCTCATATTGCAGGATAATTTTCTCTTATGTTAAGACAATCTGAGATGCTAAAGAGACTCATGTAGAAGCTTAAAAGGAAGGATCAAAAGTCAGATGCAAGATCTGTCAAGAGATGAGAATCTAACATAGCTTCAGAATCAAGAGATAAGATCATAATAGAAGATGCTAAAAAAGAATAGATTCAAAATCAGCTTGAAATATAAGATCATACACAGTCCAAGCATGACAAAGAAGCACTTTGAAATATGAAGCTAAGAAAAGATGAGATCCAGACTTAGCTTGAGACGATCTGAAGATCATATGCGGTATCAAGACCAGATGCAGTCTCAAGATCAGACGCAGTCTCAAGTTCAGACGCAAAGATCAGATGCAGACATGAGACGTAGACATGAGACGCATACTTGAGACGTAGACATGAGACTCAGACTTGAGACACAGAGATGAAATGCAGACATCAGACTCATAAGCATACTCAAGAGAACCAGTCTCATCAGAGACTCAGCAGCAAAAGCTAGTCAACGCAAGTACACTGTCACAGTAGAGACTGCACCAGAGAAGTACTGAGCTCATGACAGAAAAGTGAAAGACAGCCTCTCTCTCTTCTAACGGCTAGTATAACGACTTGTTTAATGGCTAGTTTTTTGAAGACTATAGAAGGAAGTCTCATTATGATGAGACAAGTGAGAGACACAGGTGAGACTCAGGAGAGATGCTGCTGCACAACCAGAAAAATCCAAGTCTCAAGTGAATCTCAACCTACCTACCTATGCTATCTTAGCTAATATCTTGTAGTAGGTTTAGCTCTTGTTTTGTACTGTTTTATATACACTCTTTGAGTGATTTAGAGAGCTACCATCTAGCTGAGCTCACGGTTTATCCATACTTTGTATGTAGTCTAAGCTAGATTAATCACATCTCATCTCATACCACCAAGTCTCAACTAAGTCAGGAGGTGCCTGAGCTTAGTGTGAGCGGTTGTAAATCCTGGAGAGGCACTGTAACAAGAATACTCACTGAGTTTCCTGGAGAGGCAGTTGAAAATAAAGAATACTACATGTGTTGCCTGGAGAGGAAGTTAGAAACAAAGAATACTGCATTAGTTGCCTGAAGAGGCAGTTGAAAACAAAGAATACTTAAGACTCAGCCAAGGTAGGAGTGCCTATGATTGGTGTGAGGGATGTTGGAAACACAGGAAAACACTAGAAGGGGGTTGAATAGTGTTTTTATAAATAACTTGACGTATTATGGAAACCTTTTCACAAAGAGAGCTTTTCAGATAAAGTTCCAAACACTGGAGTGTTTATCTGAAATTTTTTGTCTTTTTTCTGAAACGTTTTCAGATGAAGTACAATCTAAAGATTCACTTTCAGTTCAGACAATGCTTTGCCTGAAGTTCGTCTTCTTCCTGAAAGGTTTCATACAATATGAAAACTTATTTTCATGAAGATGTTTAAACATTCAGTTTATATAAATACAAGTCCAATCCCCTTAAAGTCAGTACATAAAATGAATTGAAAGAGATAAGGGATAGAGATACTTAGACAAGGAATTTATCCTGGTTCACCCACTCAACCGTGAGCTACGTCCAGTCCCAGTGCAAACACGCTACTGGATTTTCACTAATCTCGCAAGATTACAAGTATTCTTTTCTGTCAAGCCTCTCTAGGCTCTACATCAAGTATTCTTTTCTGTCAAGCCTCTTCAGGCTCTACACCAAGTATTCTTTTCTGTCAAGCCTCTTCAGGCTCTACCACAAGTATTCTTTTCTGTCAAGCCTCTTCAGGCTCTACCACAAGTATTCTTTTCTGTCAAGCCTCTTCAGGCTCTACCACAAGTATTCTTTCTTCCACCAAGCCTCTTCAGGCTCTCAAACACTTATCCAAGTGTAACCCAAGTATTCTTTAACAAGCAAGCCTTTCCAGGCTTAATCCCAAATGTTTACAAGGAATAAGTTTAAGCTAAGCAACTATGAACAAGTTTAGAGCTTAAACTCAGAATTGTACAAGATAACTGAGTAGAACTCAGGATATGAAAATATGAGTACAATTACAATGAAAACAGAGTAAGTTTTTCAGAGAAAACTGATGGAGCGATACGACTCTTTGAATGATTTTCTTGTGAGCTCTTTCTTAGTTTTTCTACCAGCCAGCTCTCTCTTGTATTGTTCTTGAACGAAGCTATTTATAAGCACATGAATGAGAAACACTCAATGCAACCGCTAGAGATGCAAATAATCCCGTTCTGAAATGATCTCTGATAGCTTCTGACACAGTACAAGGATGCAGATCAGCGCGGGCCTGTTCTGACTTCTGCAAATGTTGCAACGCTCAGAACTTTCCTCTTAGGTGATAAAAATTTGAATATCCAGAAAAGTTCTCGTTTTGTTTGCCTTAAATAGGTTAGACCACAGTCTTGTTTCAGAAGGCGTTGAAAGAGAAATATCTTCATCAAATCTCTTCAGAGGCTTCTCCTCTTCAGACGAAACTTGATCTCAGATAAACAGATGCAGAAAATGTCTTCAGATGGTCTCTTGACTTCAGATGCTATTTCACTTCAGACAAAACATCTTCTTCAGATGGATGTTACGCTTCAGATGATAGACCATTTCAGATTGTTCTTATGAGCTTCAGATGATAACATGCTTAAGATGAACAACCACTTCAGATGATCCTACTTCTTCAGACATATGACCATTTCAGATGGTCCAACTTCTTCAGACAGTTGCCATGTCAGAAAGTCTTCATGACGTAAAGAGATCAACTTGCTGAATTCAAAGTATACGTTAATAGCATAGGCAGTTATTCTTGTAATTTAGTCAAATTTGTTGTTCATTAAAACTTGGAAATATGTGGCTCAATCATTATTAAATTCTTAATGATAAATTGAGACTCAACAAGGGACGTCCTGAAGGGGCTGTAAGAATACTTGTAATTGACGGGTTGTCAATAGTGGAAATCTCACGAGTTGTGAGGACTGGACATAGCCCAAGGTTGTGGGTGAACCAGTATAAATCTCAGTGTGCATCTCTTCTCCCTATCATTTACATTGTGCATCTCATGTTTCAAATCTGTTTGTTAAAATAAACTAAGTCTATTCAGAGAAAACCAAGTTGTAATAACTGAGATCTCGTCTCACATCTCATCCTGCATCTCGTCTTACATCTCAAGCCCATCTCATCTCAGATCCCATCTCAACTTGAGATCAATCAGTAGTCTCACTCATTCTCTTTTAAGGTATTAACATTTGATGAGCTAATTAATCTTACATCTCAAATCTGTTTACTAAACTAAATCAAATCTATTCAAAGATAATCAAGTTTCATTTATCAACAAATCATCTTTACTTGATTACAAAATTATTGTTGAGACAACATCTCATCTAACCTATTTGAGACTCCAAGTGTTAAACTTGAGATCACGTCTCAATGTGAATTTAAGTGTGAATTTTTAGGTACAATATTTTTAAGTCTCTATTCAACCCCCCTTCTAGAGACGTTCAACCAACTTCATGATCATGATTATCAAAAATCCCTAAATCATTTAACCTAAGGTTGGAGATAGCAAGTAGTTCACCCAACAATCACAAACCAAGCATAAATATCCCATTAATTGTAACGTACTAATTTCTTAATTCAAGAATAATGTCCGTTGGAAACACTATTCCCGAATTTCTGAAATTATTTCGCTCCATTTCAAGTATCGTTAACCAAATCATACAATTGCTTAGGCAATCCAACGTATTGCTTAAGCTTCCACAAAACTCATACATCATTCATAATCCGTGAAATTACATTTAGAGTTAAAATAGTTTACAACACTCCTGCCAGAAATCTGGAAGAGTCTCCCATGTAAACTGGACATATCCAAATTTTCTAAATTAACCTGAAAACCAGCAAAACCATCAATACAGTTTGTAATATCACAATACAAATTTATTCTACAATTAGGCCTCCATGGCCTATCTAAGTCTCAACTATAATACATTAATCCACTATAAATCTACAATTGCAGATCTTAACATTTACTTCATTTGAGTCCTCAACTACTCCGCCAAGAATCTGACAGCGACCTGCACAGCTGAAATATAATTCCCATATCGTGGGATGAGACTACGTCCCAGTGAGCATGACAAGTGTGTGCAGTGTGGCGAGACAAACAAAAGAACCACCAACATATACATATTTATCCAGAGCATCGCTTATAAAGGCAATTAAACATGATTCATCATCATTACACAATGCTTATGATGCAATGCAACATGTCTGGGAGGTGTTGTTACCCAACACCAGGGGTCTTTTCACTGTTACATGACTGTGACTGAGCGCTCGGCCATGAATCCAAGGACTGTCGTCCAGGGAAACCTGAGATGAATCCAAAGACCGTCGTCCAGGGAAACCTGAGATGAATCCAAGGACCGTCGTCCAGGGAAACCTGAGAATCAAAGCACCGTCGTCCAGGGAAACCTGAGATTAAGTCTTATTAAACATGCATGGATAATGACTTGATTTATATTTTAGGGTGAGGATCACCCATCTTCCCCTTGGCCGAGAGGTTGATGAGTTCACCTCGTCTTTCTTAAACATGATTTCCCGAAGGCCTGTGATGGTTTGGAGACCCTGTAATGGTCCGAAGACCCTGTAATAGCCCGAAGGCCCTGTAATGGTCCGAAGACCCTTGATTTAACTGATTAATCTTTTGGCCCAAGGCCCATGATGCGACACCCTTATACCACTAAGAATATCACATATGACACGTGGCCGTCGAACTTTCTGTTTTTAGAAATGTCAAAATACGAAATTATATTTTTTTTTAAAAGGTTTAGTCGTCACCAACCTATTACATCTCTAATTTCATTTTGAGTATTTACGAAATATCCTTTCGTTAATTTGAAACTCGCTTTCCTAAAACATCTAGACGGTTATTACCTCGCGCACATACACAACATACACGCAGTTATAAAATCAGCATAAGAAAAGGAAACAACATGAATATATATATATATACAACATAACCTTAGTGTATCTCTCGAGCTATCCAGAATAAACAAGACCTCGAACAAAATACAAAATGAGAGGTCACTAAATCTGAGCTGATACTACCTAGATTCAAACCACACTATTCCTACTCGTCACTAGACGGATCTTCCTTCGGCTCCTCTTCCTCTGGATCCTCCTCTGAATTCTCTCCCGGGGCCTCCTCCTAATCTGAGGTGTCGTCAATCACAATCAGATCTAGCTTACTTGTGAGAGAGCGGCCTTGCGCATCAGGACGCATAGGCTGAGAATTTGACGCCTCAGAAGAAGGTGAGTACCTTGGAGAGTCCAGTCCGACCATGTTAGTCATCCAAGATGACTGCGACGACGAAGAAGAAGCGGGGCGAAGACGTGAAGGACGGAAGGTAGTGTAGCATACCAAGCTAGGTGGCGTCGGGAACTCGAGAGTCACAGGCACAATGAAATCCAACTCTGGTACAAGCGGAAATCCGGGATGAGAGATGATGACACGGACTTCCCCCGAAAACTCACATCTGCGAGGGATGTCCGTCACCCTCCAGGTGCCCTTCGGCATCCACCGTAGCCGCACTTGCATCGATGTCATAGCTGAAATCTCCGATACCGGCTATCGACGTGACGAGAAGAACACAACAACAAGAGATAGAAAAGAAGGGTGAGAACATCGCATGAACTCACAACATGTAAGACACAGTAAAGTAGAGCACACACACACAGGGTATTCACACAATTCAATCAACAATGAATACAACTTATATCATAATGATGCATATAGACTAATGCTTACGGGCCCAGGGAAACATCACCATCCGCAGTGCACACAACAACTGCCTGACCATATATGCACAACGTATCAGGAGTTAGAGTTTGTACTAGCGCGGTACTTATATTTTTCTTTTTGCCAATTTTATCCGACTTCCAGACAATCTCAACTGACCCTGAAAACTTGAGAGCGACAGGATAGTCAAGCCTGTACCCCATTTACTCGACAGTAGGGAGCGAGCCTACGTCACCTGAGCCATGTTGGGACCTGACTATCCTCAGGGCTGGCATCCCCCCTCGAGGACCCGCTGGCGTTCTTTGCAAAACCCAGTGCACCCGTCCCTACCAGTTTCACACTATACCGATTGTCACTGCCATATAGGTCGTAAGGTTTTCAACCTCGATCATCAACAATGCGTTATGATGCATGTCACACAACAATGCCTACAACATTCACATCCTTTCAGGTAAAGCCCATCGAATCATTCAACGTCACCACTTACCCGTGGTACGACCCGACTCAATGTCTTTCCTTCAAGGAAAACCAGACAATGCTTTCTCAGCATACACAATCCTTACAGGCAAAGCCCATTGAATCATTCAACGTCACCACTTACCCTATCTTGGGTTGGAACCGCACTCTCTCACTAAGCCTCTTAAGTCTTATGCAGAAGGAATGTGTTGGTTATAATCTTTTAAGGTAGTTTGGACTAATGTTCCACTTTGAATCAGTATTCATTTCCACTTGAATCCTATAACTTACTAAGACTTATGATTGTGTCTTATGGATAGCATTACTTCCCCTAATTAAGATTAGGTTTAACCCTCAATTATAACTAGTCTTCATTAACTGAACTATGATTAATCTTAATCCTTACTTAAGGTCCCAATTAATTCCTAATTATCCCTTAATCTCTTTCTTAAACTTGGATTAAGCTTTTAACTATATTTAATTAAGATTAATCATAATTAATCAGTTCTTAATCATCATTAAGGATTAATTACTTAATTAATACTTCATTAAGGTTAATTAACTTTTAGCTTTAATTAATTTTTCTTAATTATCTTAAGTAGATTTGATTAATTAACTTAGATAATTAAATTAGTTAAGCTCACTAATTAATTTCTAAATTTTAATTTTAATAACTTGGATTAAAGTTGAAGTCCAACTCTAATCTAAGCCCAATTCCATAAATTATTTTTGGTTGACTTTTAATGAGTCTTTGACTCTCTTTTTTTTTGAAGGTTTTGGGCCTGAACCAAAGGCCCAAAGGTTGGATGACTCATAGGAGCCCATTTTTACACATGACAAGTCAAAATGTTGACTTTTGTGTTGACTTTTATTTGAACTACACTTGGAATCCGAATTTAGTTCCTTTTATATTTTCCAAAATTTATTAATTAAATTAAAATCCTTTTGGTAAATTTAGTGTTTTAACCTATTGGACCATTTAGGCCCAAAAACATATTTTTCATTTTCACTTGACCTTTTCAAGATCAAAAGCATTCTTGATGAGTTTCATCAAGAACAACCTCAAGAACACCAAGAACACCTTGAATGTTCATCAAAACAGCAATTTTCCAACAACATCCAAACTTTACCAAAATTCAACACAATCATCAACAAGCATTATAAACAACAAATATCATGCTAATTCATCCAAAATCATCCATACACATATTCAAGTTCATAACTTTATTTCTAAGCTCATAAACATCATTTTTCAAGACTTAATCATCCAAACAATTTCATAAATTCAACAACTTCATGCATGTTCATAAATCCATCATCAAAACACTTTCCAACATCAAATAAAATTTTAGAAACATGCAGCCCCATTAAATCAAAATAGTCGAACCATATAGGAGAAAAATGGAGAATTTTTTTCAAGCAAAAGCATGGTTTGCATGTAACTCAAAACAACATCCAAGCATTTTTCAAGCATCATCAACCAATCAAAATCACCATGCAAGGCTATGGTGAAATAGACGAACCATATCTCACAAGAGATAGGTTCCAACAACTCATTTTTTCAAGGGAAAAACAAGAATAAAGACAAGGATCAAGGGTAATCCTTGACTCTAGTCACCAATCCTACTAGAGTTCAAGTTCTCCCCCCGTTACCTAAGGAATTTCCTAAAAATAAGGTGCAGCAACAGCCCTTGAAACAGCTCCCAAAACAGCCCCAAAAATCCTTCCTTTGGTCACCAACAAGAGTTTTGCAAGGCTAGAAGGCTAGGTGTTTGAAGCTTTGGTTCAAAGATGGAACCTTGGCTTTGAATGTGTTGGAAGAGAAAATGGAGATTGAGAGAAAATGGACAGGGAGTTCACGGCCAAGAGGAGAAGAGAAGAGAGAAATGAGAGAAATAACTAGCTTTGCATGTGTGCGAAGGAAAGAGAAAAGTAAGTTTATGGTGTTATAAATGCCATAAAGATTACTTTTTACACATGGCTTGGAGAAAAAGAAAGAAAATTACAAGTGGCTTCCATGCATGGCTCTCCACATGCACGGCTTGCATGAGAAGTCAAGGGAGGGTCTGTGCAATTTTTCTGGCCCGGATCAAGAGTATTCGGGGCCAGTTCAAGGGACAGTAGGGGCAAAAAGGTCATTTTTCACAGAAAAATCCCAAAAAATCCCAAAAATTCTAGAAAAATAGGAAATTCATTCCTAAACTCAAAAATATAAATTTTGATGATTAAAAATAATTTTAATCACTCAAAATTCAATTTTGAGGTCAAAATTGCTTAAGGGGGGTAGAATGTAACATCCCGCAAATTAGGAACTTAAATAATTTATTAGATTACATACAAGAGAATTAAGTATTAGTAAGTAAAGAGAGGAAAATTAAGGAACTATAGGTTGAAACCCTATCACAAACCAAGTTATGTTTTAACTTAAGAGAATTTGAGAAAAATTGAGTTCTAGTAATCGATTACAAGGAGTCTGTAATCGATTACCCGAGAGCTAGTTTTTAGGTAATCGATTACTCACAAGTTGTAATCGATTACCTGAGAGCTGAGTTTTTGGTAATCGATTACAGGGATTTTGTAATCGATTACCCGAGAGCCAGTTTTGTGTAATCAATTACTCACAGGGTGGTAATCGATTACCTGAGAGCTGAGTTTTTGGTAATTGATTACCAAGGGTTGTAATCGATTACCAGATTCCCAGAAACGTTTTCCAGTGTAAATTCTACCTTTGGTAATCGATTACAGCACGACTGTAATCGATTACCAGCTGTCAAGTATAAATACCCGGACATGCAAAATCTGAAAATTCTATTTTCTCTTCTTCTCTTTCCACGTGACCTAGAGAGAGAAATAGTGAGCTTAGAGAGAGGAAAGTCAAATTGGAGATTAGAAAGGGAATCGAAACGAGGATCATCAATTGGATCGCTTCAACTCCTCTTTCTCCTCTTGAATTTCTAGATTTGGTGAGTATAACTCACACATTTTCACTTTTCCTTGATTTTGATTTCTCCCCATTGTATGAACCCTACTATCTTGATTCCTTTTCTATATGCATATTGTAGCTAGATTGTTGATTATGGTGTGAGATTGAGTAGTTTGATCGGTGATTTTCGTTGAAAACCTTAGGATAGCGAAACTTACGAAAGTAGCGAAATTACGAAATGCTCTATGTATGAACCCCACCCTTTGTTCCCCTTTCTATGAGATTAAAATGGATAGAATTATGTTGTTTGCAATGAGTTTGATTAGATTATGCTTGGATCGATTGTAAAGCTAATGATTTTCAAAGTTACGAAAGTTACGAAACTTGTGAAAGTCTCGAAACACTCGAAATGTTCAAAATTATGGTTTAACTATTGATTCATGTTTACCGGTTTCGACTGTGAGTTAATTCAAGTCGGCCTTTGCGCTGTGAGTTAAGAAAACTAAATAATTATGTGAAAACTTGACTTCGGTCCAGTAATGGGTGGGATACGTCCCCGGGAAAGACGTTTCCCGTAGTCTGAGCTCAGTTCTAACTCCAGTTTAAATGAAAACATCATTCCTGCTAAGTAAATCAGTGAGTTGCATTTTATTGTTTATGATTAAGTTAGATATGTTATGAAATATGAATACATAATGATGTTGAATGTTTGTTAGTTTGAAATACATTGATTGGTATTTGTTTCCTGTACACTTAGTATGCTTAGTTATACTTCACTGAGGCATTAGTCTCACCAAGCGTTTTGTGGATATATCAAGGTGTGCAGGTACCTCCAGGAGATAATAAGTGATTTAGAGCTGGAAATGTTGGATCTAGATATTTCTCTTTTTGGAATGGTTATGCAAGTTGTATCTCCTTGCATTTTGTTTAAGTTTGTTCAGTTTGTAGCCTTCGGGCCTGATTTATATATATATTAGAGAGCTGGTATATGTAAATAGTCTTGTTGATGTTAGTTTATAATCTTTGGACCAGATGTATATATGGACTCTGATTATGAAAATAAAGTTTAAGTTATTCACATTTATATGAGCTTTGTTGGATATTTATGTAAATGTGAGGTTTGATAACTAGAATTGTATGTTTTAGTTTCGAATTTTCAGAATTTGTTTCCAACGGACTAAGTTCTGAATTTAGAAATTAGGGCGTTACATTTTTGTATCAGAGCAGTTCAATCCAATTGGACTGTGGTAGTAGAATTTTCCTGTGATTTGTTATTTTGATTTATGCATTGTTTTGTGAATTGAGTGACTGATCACCTCGATGTTTACTTAATAATGTTGAGATAATTATGGCAAGTGGCAGGAGGGGTCGCCCCAGAACCAATTCCTCTCCTCATAATCCACCACCTGACCCGGTAGCAGCAGCTTTGCAAGCTTTCACACATATGATGGGGGAACAGGCGACTGCTAATACTTCATTACTTCAGGAGTTGGCCCGAAGGACAACGGGGACACCACATGTTCCTGTAGCGGATCCGTTTGTTCAGGGGCTGGCGGAGTTTCAGAAACACAACCCCCCTCAGTTCAATGGGGTATACGATCCGGACGTGGCATCCAATTGGCTGAGGGATCTTAATAGAATCTTTGATGTGATGAGATGTGCGGATGAATCTAAGGTGGGCTTTGCTATTTATATGCTGAGGGGTGAAGCTGATGATTGGTGGAAGACTGCTAGCACTAGGACTGTTGTGGTGGAGGCTCCCATTACTTGGGGTGTCTTTCAAACTTTGTTCTTGGATAAGTATTTTTCGGCTACGGTCCGAAGGCAAAAGGAAGCAGAGTTTTTACAACTAAAGCAAGGGAGTATGTCAGTGGGCCAGTATGTGGCCAAGTTCGAGGAATTAGAGAAGTATTCCAGATATCTTCAGACAGTGGCTGATGAGGAGTGAAGGTGTAACCAGTTTGAAGGAGGCCTCCGACCTGATATACTGGATCGGGTTGGAACTTTAGAGATTAAGGATTTCCCTACACTGATAAACAAGTGCTATATTGCGGAGAATAATGTTAGAGGAACCGCTAGCTCTGCACCACCTACTTATAATAAAGGAAAATGGAAGATAGAGGGATCTAATCAGTTTAAGGGCCCGAGGCCTAAGTGGCAAGGCACCTCAGCTTTGACCACTAGACCGGCCCAACACCAAGGGGTACCCAGTTGCCCCAAGTGCGGAAAGGAACACTCTGGAGAATGCTTAACTAGGAAGAATGTATGTTTCTTTTGCAAGCAACCTGGTCACATGAAGAATGAATGTCCCAAGAGGAAGGATCTACCAAAACCCCAAATCACTGGAAAAGTCTTCACTCTGAGCGGGAAAGTGGCAGCTTCTGCTGATAATCTGATGCGAGGTATGTGCACCCTAGGAGATTGAACCTTAATTGTATTGTTTGGTTCAGGAGCTACTCATTCTTTCATTTCTCTTGATTGTGTAGAACAGTTGAGTTTGCATGCTGTATCTTTACATTATGTTCTTAATGTTGTTACTCCCGCCAAGGAGGCCATTTCTACTTCCCTTGTGTGTATTCAGTGCCCCATTGTGACACAAGGGAAGGCCTTCGAGGTTGACTTAGTTTGTTTGCCTTTACGGGGTATAGATGTTATTCTTGGTATGAATTGGTTGTCTTTAAATAGAGTCATGCTTGATTGTTTTAATAAACAAGTTGTTTTTCCACTCCTTCCTCCTCCTTCGAGGGAGAAACCATCAATTCTTCTGTCCAATGTCACCGAAGTGTCTGAATGCCTTAGTGATGGGAGTGAGTGTTTTGTTTTATTACTTTCCTCAACTCTAGAGTCCAAGATAAATTTAAGTAGTATAACTACAGTTAGAGAGTTTCAAGATGTTTTTCCTAGTGATGTAACCATATTACCTCCAGACCGAGAGATAGAGTTTACCATAGACTTAGTACCAGGTACAGGACCTATCTCTAAAGCACCATATAGAATGTCCCCACTAGAACTTAGTGAACTTAAAGCCCATTTAGAAGATCTTATGTCTAAGGGGTTCATTAGGCCTAGTGTGTCACCTTAGGGGGCTCCAGTGCTTTTAGTGAAAAAGAAGAATGGGAGTATGAGGCTGTGTGTAGATTATAGGCAGTTGAACAAGGTTACCATTAAGAACAAATATCCTTTACCTAGAATAGATGACCTTCTAGATCAACTTAGGGGAGCCTCAATTTTCTCTAAGATAGATTTAAGGTCTGGTTATCATCAGATCAGGATTAAGGGGGAGGATATACCAAAAACAGCCTTCAGGACTAGGTATGGGCATTAGGAGTATTTGGTGATGCCATTTGGAGTAACCAATGCTCCTGCTGTATTCATGGACTACATGAATCGAATCTTTAGGCCCTATCTGGATCAGTTTGTCGTTGTCTTCATCGATGATATTCTGATCTACTCCTGTAGTGTAGAAGAGCATGAGAGACACCTTAAGATTGTGTTAGGAGTTTTGAGGGAGAAGAAGTTGTTTTCAAACCCTGAGAAGTGTGAATTTTGGAGTGATAAAGTTCAATTTTTAGGACATGTGATTACCAGTGAGGGTGTGTCCGTTGATCCTAGCAAGGTAGAAGCTGTCCATGAATGGGAAAGACCTAATACCGTTACAAAGATTAGGAGTTTCGTAGGATTGGTTGGCTACTATCGGAGATTCATTAAGGGATTCTCCCAGCTAGCCTTACCTCTCACAAGGTTAACTCCGAAAGGGCAAGCCTTTGTGTGGGATGAGATCTGTGAGCGGAGCTTCTTGGAGCTCAAGAGAAAGTTAACCACCGCCCCGGTATTGGCATTATCGGATTTGTCCAAAGCCTTTGAGGTATTTTGTGATGCTTCAGGGAAGGGTTTAGGTTGTGTTCTTATGTAGGATAGAAGAGTAGTGGCTTATGCATCTAGACAGTTGAAACCACATGAGGAGAACTATCCTACTCATGACCTAGAATTAGCAGCGGTGGTATTTGCCCTCAAGATTTGGAGGCATTACCTGTTTGGTGTGAGATTTGAGGTCTTTAGTGATCATAAGAGTTTGAAATATCTCTTTGATCAGAAAGAACTCAATATGAGGCAGAGGAGATGGATGGAATTTCTCAAAGATTATGATTTTGAATTGAAGTATCATCCTGGTAAGGCCAATGTAGTGGTTGATGCCCTCAGTAGGAAATCCCTTCATGTGTCTTCAATGATGATTCATGAATTGAATTTGTTGGAAGAGTTCAGAAACCTATGCTTAGGTGTTACAGTTGGTGAACATAGGGTTATTCTTCATAGGCTTGATATCACCAGTGAGCTGAAAGCTCTAATCAAGGAGGCCCAGAGTTTGGACTCAAGCCTTCAAGAGAGAAAACACCAGTTAGGGTTTTCAGAGTCAGAAGATGGGATAATTCTCTTCCAAGGGAGAGTCTGTGTCCCTAAGGGGGGTAGCCTCAAGCAGCAGGTTTTGGAGGAAGCTCATGGGAGTAAGTTTTCTATACATCCTGGATCTATTAAGATGTATCAAGATCTGAAGAGGATGTTTTGGTGGGATGGTATGAAGAGAGACATAGTTGGTTATGTTTCTAAGTGCTTAGTATGCCAACAGGTTAAAATAGAACATCAGAAGCCATTTGGAACCCTTTTACCATTAGATATCCCTGAGTGGAAGTGGGAGAGTGTAGCTATGGACTTTGTGGTTGGTTTTCCTCGAGTTCAAGCTGGGTTTGATGCTATCTGGGTGATTGTGGACCGACTGACCAAGTCAGCCCACTTTCTACCAATTAAGACACTTATTCCCTTAGCAAGTTAGCCAATCTATATGTTAGGGAGATTGTCAGACTTCATGGTATTCACTCTAGCATCATATCAGATAGGGATCCTAGATTCACTTCCAGGTTCTGGAATGCACTTCATCAGGCTTTCGGGACCAAACTCCGGTTTAGCACTGCTTACCACCCTCAGACTGACGGCCAGTCTGAAAGAACCATCCAGACCTTAGAGGATATGCTCAGGGATTGTGTTTTAGAGGAGTCAGGTGGTTAGGATAGATTTCTACCCCTTATTGATTTTTCCTACAATAACAGTTTCCATAGCAGCATAGGCATGGCACCTTTTGAGGCACTGTATGGTAGGAAATGCAGGTCTCCTTTGTGTTGGTATGAGGTAAGTGAGAGAACACTTTTAGGCCTAGAATTAGTGCAGGAAACTTCAGATAAGATAAGGGTCATTAGGGAAAAACTTGTAACTGCTCAAAGTCGTCAAAAGAGTCATGCCGATATAAAGAAGAATAGACTTAGAGTTTGAGGAAGGGGAACATGTGCTTTTGAAAGTAACTCCTGTCACAGGCATAGGATGATCCATTAAAACCAGAAAACTCAAACCTAGATTCATCGGCCCATTTCAAATCCTACAGAGGGTTGGCCCTCTGGCTTACAGGATAGCTTTGCCTCCTCAGTTGTCCAGGATACATAATGTTTTCCATGTATCCCAGTTAAGAAAATATGTTCATGATCCCTCTCATATTATTAGCTCTGAATCAATACAATTAAGAGAAGATCTCACTATTCCTTCTAGACCTACACACATTATTGACAGGAGTGTCAAGACTCTAAGGAGTAAGGTGATTCCTTTGGTAAAGGTGTTTTGGGAGGGTCAATCTCTAGAAGAGGCCACATGGGAGAAGGAAGATGACATTCGGGGTCAATTCCCGGAACTTTTCAGTTGAGGTAGTTTCTGAATTCTGTTTCGTGTTCAATTTTGAGGTCAAAATTTCTTAAGGGGGGTAGAATGTAACATCCCGCTGCGACACCCTTAGTTATACCGCTAAGAGTATCACATTACGAACGTAACCGATGACTCTCGTTTATGTTAAATGTATGCTTAGAAAATACGGGAATATTTTTTTTTTTTTTTTGAAAAGAGTTTAATCATTATCAACTAATCTCATTCTAATTCCATTTTAGATATTTGTGAAAGCATCCCTTCCTTAATTCTGAAATACGTTTTCGGAAAGCATCTAGACGATTCAATCATTCCGCATACATACACAACACACACGCAAATATAAAGTAGAGACTAGGGAAGAAGCGTGAAAAACATACATGTACATAACCACAGTGTCAAGTGATCCCCGAGATACCACACCATCATACAAAATGAGAGTTCTGGCAGTAAAATAAATAAAACCTCTATCAATACAACCAAAATAAGAGGTCACTAATCAGAGCTACTACTGCTAGACTCATGACTACCCCAAACACACTCCTCTACTCATCGTCATCTGACTTAGCAGGGGCAACCCTACAACTCCTCCTCCTGGCATCCGGGAGGGTAATCATCCTGAATTCCTCTGAAGGAATACCGTCAGAAGAATCCTCCCTCAGCTCCTCGTCCTCGGGGTCCTCCTCAGGGTCCTCCTCTGGATCCTCCTCCTCGGATGAAGTATCATCAATGACGACCAGATCAGGCTCAATGGCGGTAGGACGACCGAATGCACTGAAACGCATGGTCGGTGGGGATGACGACTCTGGTCCAGGAGTGTAGCGAGGGGAATCCGGCTCTCCTATAGTGGCTATCCGAGAGGACTGGGAAGAAGCAGATGGAACGGGACGATGACGACGGTTAAGGAAAGTGGTATGACGACGAAGTCCTGGTGGTGTCTCGAACTCCAGGATCACGGGCACAGTGAAGACGACCTCTGGCACAAGGGGAAGGCTAGGGTGAGAGATCGTGACGTGTACTTCCCCTGTGAATATACAGCGTCTAGGAATGTCGGTGACCCGCCACTGTCCTCGTGGCCCCCATCTCAGCGTAACCCTCATGGCCGACATCTTGAAGCTCCCCAAACCCGACTGGCGATGGCGAAAGAGCGCGACAACAGAGAATAGAAGCAGAGAAGAAAGGGTGAGAACATCATATGAACTCATAACAAGTAGAACATAGTAACTAGAGCACTAATAAAATATTCACAAACATCCACATAATCTCAATCACAAGTATGCAGCTGATACTACCATGCTATATGTATATAATGCATGAGGGCCCGGGAAAACAACACCAAAAGCAGAGCACACAGCAACTGCTCGACCATATATGTAAAATATATCAGGAGTATAGTCTGTACTAGCAAATAGTACGAAGAGCATTGCTCAATCTCTGGCCAAGACGATTTTCCAACTTCCAGACAAACTCACTGATTATGAAAACTTGAGAGCGACAGGATAGTCAAGCCTGTACCCCGTTTGCACGACAGTAGGGGGCGAGCCTACGCCACTTATGCCATTCCGGGACCTGACTCATCCTCAGGGCTGGTCTCCTTTACTGGACCGCTGGTGTTCTTTGCAAAACCCAGTGCACCCGTCCCATCCAGTTTCACACTGTACTAGAGTGGTATTGCCATATAGGTCGTAAGGCTTTTGAACCTTAATCATTATTGATGCACATGATGTATGTCACACCGCAACACTTACAATATTACATCCTCACAGACAAGCCCATTGAATCTTGTCACGTCACCACTTTACCGTGGTGCAACCGCGTAGATTCAAGGTCCTTCTTTTAAGGGAAACCAAATCACGCTCTCTTGCCAAGCTTCTCAAGTTTTATGTAGGGAGAAGGTGTTGGTTATAATCTTTTAAGGTAGCTTGTGCTAGCTTCATTGATAATCATATTCGTTTAAGTCCTACAATTTACTAAGGCTTATGGATATGTCTTATGAAAGGCATTACAAATCCTAATTTTATTTGTATGACTAATTAAGATTAAGTTTAACCTTTAATAATAACTAGTCTTCATTAATCGCATTTCAATTAATCTTATCTTTTTTTTTTTTAACTAAGTCTTAATCCTTACTTAAGATTCTAACTAATTTCTAATTATCCCTTAATCTCTTCATAATCTTGGATTAAGGTTTTTAATTATGCTTGGTTAAGGTTAAATTATAATTAATTAGTTTTTAACCGTCGTTAGAGATTAATTACTTAATTAACACTTATATTAATATTAATTATCTTTAGACTTAATTAATTATTAATTAACTTAAGTAATTTAGGCTAATCAACTTAGGTGATTAAATTAGTTAAGTCTACTAATTAATCCTAAGTTTAATTTTCACAACTTAGATTAGTGTTGAAGTTCAACCCTAATCTAAACCTAAGCCCATAAATTATTTTTAGTTGTCTTTTAAATTGAGTTTTGACTTTCTTTTTGAAGGCTTTGGGACTAAACAAAAGCCTAAAGGTTATTGGACCCATGAGAGCCCATTTTTATTCATAATAAATAAAAATATGACTTTTAAATAGATTTTTATTTTAGTTAAAATAAAATCCGAATTTAATTACTTAATTTAAAAACTTATCTTATTTGCAATTTAGTCCTTTTTGTTACAAATTTATTCTTTAGTCCTTTTGGGCCAATTTAGCCCAAAAACATGTTTTAAACATCCTTTTGATCTTTTTAGGATCAAAAGGACATTCTTGATGAGTTTCATCAAGAACACTCATGAACATCAAGAACAACCTTGAATGTTCATCCAAAACTTCAAATTTTTCACAACATCCAATCTTCACCTAAACTTCACACATTCATCAATAAACAATCTAAATGCCAAATATCATACTAATCCACTCAAAATCATCCACATACACATTAAAGTTCATAACCCCATTTCCAAGCTCAAAACATCATTATTTTCAAGATAAATCACCAAATCAATTTTTTCCACTTAAGATCAACCACATGCATGTACATATATCCATCATATAATCACATCCAAACCATCAAAATAATTTTTGCACACATGCAGCCACTTCTTCCTCTCTTGGCCGAGAGCTTAAGGGGAAAAAGGAGGGATTTTTCAACAAAAATCCTTCCTTGGCTTGCATGCAACACAACCCAACCATCAACAACAATCCAACCAAGATCAAAGACATGCAAACAACCACAATAACCCAGCTCATCAAGACCGAAAATATTTCTCAAAAACAAGCTCAAAGGTTTGATTTTTCAAGAGAAAAACAAGAGAAGAAACAAGGATTCAAGGGCAAATCCTTGACTCTAGTTACATGGCCTACTAGAGTTCAAGTTCTCCCCCCCTTTACCTTAGATCTTCAAGGGAATGAGTGCAGATTTTTCCTCCTCCAACAGCCCCTTCAAGCTCCTCCTTCAAGCCTCCAACAAGTGGATTTTGGTAGAAAGTATGTATTTTTTTTTTCTTTAGCTTAAATCCAAGAATGGGACTTAAGCTTGGTTGGTGATTTGGGTGGAGATGAAGAAATTTTGGGGAGGAAGAGGGTGGTGGTGCGCGGCCAGCAAGGGAGAAAGAAGAAGAAGAAGAGAGAAATGGTTAGGTGAAGGAAATGGCTAAGTGAAAAAAATGGCCAAAAAGTGGAGCTTTCTCCTTTATATAGGCTTAATGGTGTGAAGGAAGACATGGACAAGTGGCACACATGCACCATGCTGTTGCAGCGCAATTTTCAGAGGAGAAAATAAGGTTTGTGCAATTTTTCTGGCCCGGATCAAGAGTATTCGGGCCCGGGTCGGGGTACCGGAGGGCAAAAAGGTCAATTTTTGCAGAAAAATCCCAAATATTCCCAGAAAATTCCTAAAAATAGGAAATTTAATACTGAATCCAAAAATATAAATTTTGACAATTAAAAATAATTTTAATCATTTAAAATCCATTAAAACGCTTAAAATAGCAAAAACGGGAAAAACGGGTAAATCGGAAAAATACGGGTGTTACAATCCTCCCCCACTAAAAGAAATTTCGTCCTCGAAATTTGCGTACCTTCTTGAAATAATTGAGGGTGAGAGTTTCTCATCTGCTCTTCTACTTCCCAGGTCGCGTTACCCTCGTCGGTCGTACTCCAGATGACTTTTACTAATGAAATCTCCTTCCCTCTCAGCTGCTTTGCCCTTCGGTCTCCGATTCTCACAGGTAACGCCTCATAAGTTAGGTTTTCTTTTAATTGTATTATATCGGGTTCTATGACATGTGAAGGGTCAGGGACATATTTCCGGAGTTGTGACACATGAAACACATTATGTAGGTTTGAAAGAAAAGGTGGCAAAGCAATCTGGTAAGCGACAGGGCCAATTTTTTTCAAAATTTGGTAGGGACCAATGAATTTAGGTGTAAGCTTTCGAGATCGCATTGCCTTGCCAACCCCAGTTGTTGGTGTAACTCTCAAAAACACGTGATCTCCTTCTTTGAATTCTAGGGGTTTCCTCATCCGATCATAGTAGCTTTTCTGCCTGCTCTGTGATATTCTCATCTTTTCCTGTATCATTTTGATCTTTTCCGTGGTTTGCTGGATCATCTCAGGCCCTAAAACTAGGCCATCGCCAGACTCGAACCAGCATAAAGGCGTTCTACACTTTCTACCATACAGGGCTTCAAAAGGTGCCATTCCAATACTAGAATGGAAACTATTGTTGTAGGTGAACTCAATCAGTGCCAACAACTGATCCCAGCTCCCTTGGTGTTCTAACACACACGCTCTCAGCAAATCTTCTAGGGATTGGATAGTCCGCTCGGACTGACCATCGGTTTGAGGGTGATAGGCCGAACTAAGCCTCAACTTGGTTCCTAGAGCTTGTTGCAGACTAACCCAAAATCTGGATGTAAACCTAGGGTCTCTATCTGACACAATGCTAGATGGAACCCCATGCAATCTTATTACTTCCTTTATGTATAGTTGGGTCAACTTTTCTAGGGAAAACTTGATGTTGATGGGTAGGAAATGGGCAGATTTTGTTAACCTATCAACGATTACCCATATAGCATCAAAACCTGCCGGAGTCCTAGGTAAACCTACCACGAAATCCATAGATATGCTATCCCATTTCCATTCAGGGACATCCAAGGGTTGTAACTCTCCTGATGGTCTCTGATGTTCAATCTTGGCCTTCTGGCAAACCAAACAAGATGCTACATAACCAGCTACTTCCTTTTTCATCCCGGACCACCAAAACATCTTCTTCAGGTCTTGGTACATCTTTGTTGCCCCAGGGTGAATACTCAGCCTACTCTTATGAGCTTCCTCTAATATCAGATTCCTTAATTCCTTACCATCAGGCACACATATCCTACCTTTGAATCTAACAATACCATCAGCACCCTTATGAAACTCAGATTCTCCTTTCTTAGGAGTTAGGTCCTTCAAAACTTGTAAAGATTGATCCTTTTCCTGAGCTACTCGGATTTGTTCCAAGAAATCACTCGAAATCTTCAAGGTTCCTAGAATTATACTCTTAGGGCTAAATCTAACATCCAGGTTCAGGTCTCTAAATCCTTCTATTAATTCTAGTTCTTTAACCATCATTGTTGACATATGCAAGGATTTCCTACTCAAGGCATCAGCCACCACATTGGCTTTCCCAGGGTGGTATTGCAGGCTAAAATCATAGTCCTTTAAAATTCCATCCATCTCCTTTGCCTCATATTCAACTCTTTCTGATCAATCAGATACTTCAGGCTCTTATGGTCGCTAAAGACTTCAAACCTAGCGCCATACAGATGGTGCCTCCAAATCTTCAGGGCAAAAAACTATAGCTGCCAACTCTAGATCATGTGTAGGATAGTTTACTTCGTGTGTTCGCAGTTGCCTAGAGGCATACGCCACTACTTTCCCTTTTTGCATCAACACACAGCCCAATCCTTGCTTCGAAGCATCACAATATACTTCAAAACTCTCTTGTGGGTCGGGTAAGACTAAGATTGGCGCAGAAGTTAACCTCCTCTTCAACTCTTGAAAACTATCCTCACACTTCTGGCTCCAAATGAAGGGTTGATCCTTTCTAATCAGACGGGTTAACGGAGTTGCTATTCTAGAAAAATTCTCAATGAACTTACGGTAGTAACCGGCTAACCCCAAAAAGCTCCTTATCTCCGTTACAGACTTTGGCGCTACCCACCGTAACACAGTCTCTACTTTAGCTGGGTCTACGCTAACTCCTCCACTAGAGATCACATGGCCTAGGAAGTATACTTTCTTCAACCAGAATTCACACTTAGACAACTTAGCATATAACTTTCTGTCCTTTAAGGTCTGTAAAGTTATCCTAAGATGTTCCGCATGCTCTTCCTCACTCTTGGAGTATATGAGGATGTCGTCTATGAAGACCACAACGAACTTGTCCAAGTAAGGATGGAAAACTCGGTTCATATAGTCCATGAAAACTGCAGGTGCGTTGGTTACACCAAACGGCATTACTAAATACTCATAATGCCCGTAGCGTGTTCTGAAAGCTGTCTTCGGGATATCCTCAGACTTAACACGTATTTGGTGGTAACCTGACTTAAGGTCAATTTTCGATAACACAGTTGCTCCTCTTAACTGATCCATCAAGTCGTCTATCCTAGGCAAAGGATACCTATTCTTTATCGTCACCCTATTAAGCTGACGATAATCTACACACAGCCTCATGCTACCGTCTTTCTTCTTCACTAATAACACCGGGGCTCCCCAAGGGGACACGCTAGGCCTAACAAACTGTTTTTCTAACAACTCTTCCAGCTGTTTCTTCAACTCAGCCAACTCTAAAGGGGACATCCTATACGGAGCTATAGAAATAGGTCCGGTTCCCGGCACTAACTCTATGTTAAACTCTACCTCTCGCTCTGGTGCAAACCAGGGATATCACCAGGGAATACTTCAGGAAATTCTTTCACCACAGGCAGTTTGCTAATGTCGGATTCCCGCTCTTCCTCCAAAGAAGAAAGTATCATGTAGATTTGAGCTCCTTCTCTCAAAGAAGCATTCACTTGGTTGGCAGACAAGAATCTCGTACTTACAGAATCAAGAGTAGAGGGAGAAAAAGGATTAAAAACAATAGTTCTATTATAACAGTCAAGCTGGACTCGGTTGGAAGACAACCAGTCCATTCCCAAAACAATATCAAGCTGAGAAAGAGGTAAACAGATCAAATTAGCAGAGAAAGTTTTATCACCAATGGTGATTGGACAGTTCAAACAAGCTGTTGAGGTAATAACAGGCTTAGCAGTAGGAGTAGAAACAACCAGATCATAGGGCAATCTAACCACAGGTAAATTTAATTGTTTCACACACTCCAGAGAAATAAAAGAATGCGTCGCACCCGAATCATACAATACAATTAAAGGAATTCCACTTATGACGCACTTACCTTGGATCAGATCCTCGGATTTTGCAGCCTCAGCACCGCTCATGGTAAACACTCTGCCTCTGGTTCTGGGCCTCCCAGCTTGTGCATTCAGGTTCGGGACAGGGGCGCTTGCAGCACTGCTACCACTACCATTACCGCTTCCCTTCCAAACAGGGCAGTCTCTCTTAATATGGCCACTTTGTCTGCAATGGAAACAAACCCTTCCGTTGGATAGGTCGCCAGGTTGATTCTTATATGGGTAATCCCTCAAGAGATGATTCTTCTTGCAGCGTGGACAACTGACAGAGTTGTTGCCAGTACTGCTTGCCGGGCTTGCTCTGCTAGCAACCACCGATTGTGGTCTTGCGGCGCTTCCTGACGATGAACCAGAGTTATTCCTTGGGGCAAAATATGGCTTCCTCCTTTCTTGTGAGAATTTAGGTTTGTTCCTCTGTGGACCAGAATTCTTCCACTGAGCTTGTCTTGCTTTGGTGTCATCTTCAAAGATCCGACACATATTCACCATCTTTGAGAACTCAGTAACTTGTTGGTATCCAACAGCCTGTTTAATTTCTGGCCTCAGTCCACTTTCAAACTTGGAACACTTAGACTCTTCATCTATGGTGTTCTGGAAGTAGGGGCAGAACTTGGACAGTTCCTCAAACTTTGCCGCATATTCGCCAACAGTCATGTTTCCTTGCTCCAACTTCAAGAA
Organism: Sesbania bispinosa; assembly: GCA_026901365.1. Taxonomy (NCBI): domain Eukaryota; kingdom Viridiplantae; phylum Streptophyta; class Magnoliopsida; order Fabales; family Fabaceae; genus Sesbania; species Sesbania bispinosa. The sequence continues at coordinate 856,529 of QLOH01000436.1, forward strand.
TTCTATCTCTTTGCGTTTTCTCAGATCCGTGGGAAAATACTTTTGGAGAAAAGTTTCCTTGAACAGTCTCCAGGTGACCAGTCTCCCAGTAGCTTCTAATTGACATCTCGCGTACTCCCACCAATGTTGCGCTTCTCCAACCATCATAAACGCTGCAAAGGTTACCTTCTGTTCATCCGGGCATCCCATAGCTAGGAAAATCTTCTACAATTCCTCCAGCCAAAGCTGAGATCCATCGGGGTCGTGACCTCCTTTGAACTGTGGTGGGTTATTCTTCTTAAAAGTAGATAGTCCGCGATAGGCATCGGGGACATTGTTCTGATTGCGAGCTTGGTTCATCTCGTTTATGGTCTGTTGCTGATTTTCCAGGACATCCGCGATCCTTCCCAGGATGTCGTTCATTACAGGATTATTCCTTCCTGCCATGGAATCCTACATTCACAGGGTACGTTAGTTCTTCTGTTTCATGCAGGACCATTTAAGCAAGAACAAATAATTCTACACACAATCTCTTACATTACGAAGGTGGTAATATAAGAGCAAACAATCCACACAAGGCAATCAATCTACACAACAACAAGCAATCCTCACAGAGTAAACACAGAGGGAAGAGTATTATAGGCCATACCCGAGGCCAAAAGGAAAGAACAGCTCTGATACCACTAAATGCGACACCCTTAGTTATACCGCTAAGAGTATCACATTACGAACGTAACCGATGACTCTCGTTTATGTTAAATGTATGCTTAGAAAATACGGGAATATTTTTTTTTTTTTTTGAAAAGAGTTTAATCATTATCAACTAATCTCATTCTAATTCCATTTTAGATATTTGTGAAAGCATCCCTTCCTTAATTCTGAAATACGTTTTCGGAAAGCATCTAGACGATTCAATCATTCCGCATACATACACAACACACACGCAAATATAAAGTAGAGACTAGGGAAGAAGCGTGAAAAACATACATGTACATAACCACAGTGTCAAGTGATCCCCGAGATACCACACCATCATACAAAATGAGAGTTCTGGCAGTAAAATAAATAAAACCTCTATCAATACAACCAAAATAAGAGGTCACTAATCAGAGCTACTACTGCTAGACTCATGACTACCCCAAACACACTCCTCTACTCATCGTCATCTGACTTAGCAGGGGCAACCCTACAACTCCTCCTCCTGGCATCCGGGAGGGTAATCATCCTGAATTCCTCTGAAGGAATACCGTCAGAAGAATCCTCCCTCAGCTCCTCGTCCTCGGGGTCCTCCTCAGGGTCCTCCTCTGGATCCTCCTCCTCGGATGAAGTATCATCAATGACGACCAGATCAGGCTCAATGGCGGTAGGACGACCGAATGCACTGAAACGCATGGTCGGTGGGGATGACGACTCTGGTCCAGGAGTGTAGCGAGGGGAATCCGGCTCTCCTATAGTGGCTATCCGAGAGGACTGGGAAGAAGCAGATGGAACGGGACGATGACGACGGTTAAGGAAAGTGGTATGACGACGAAGTCCTGGTGGTGTCTCGAACTCCAGGATCACGGGCACAGTGAAGACGACCTCTGGCACAAGGGGAAGGCTAGGGTGAGAGATCGTGACGTGTACTTCCCCTGTGAATATACAGCGTCTAGGAATGTCGGTGACCCGCCACTGTCCTCGTGGCCCCCATCTCAGCGTAACCCTCATGGCCGACATCTTGAAGCTCCCCAAACCCGACTGGCGATGGCGAAAGAGCGCGACAACAGAGAATAGAAGCAGAGAAGAAAGGGTGAGAACATCATATGAACTCATAACAAGTAGAACATAGTAACTAGAGCACTAATAAAATATTCACAAACATCCACATAATCTCAATCACAAGTATGCAGCTGATACTACCATGTTATATGTATATAATGCATGAGGGCCCGGGAAAACAACACCAAAAGCAGAGCACACAGCAACTGCTCGACCATATATGTACAATATATCAGGAGTATAGTCTGTACTAGCAAATAGTACAAAGAGCATTGCTCAATCTCTGGCCAAGACGATATTCCGACTTCCAGACAAACTCAGTGATTATGAAAACTTGAGAGCGACAGGATAGTCAAGCCTGTACCCCGTTTGCACGACAGTAGGGGGCGAGCCTACGCCACTTATGCCATTCTGGGACCTGACTCATCCTCAGGGCTGGTCTCCTTTACTGGACCGCTGGTGTTCTTTGCAAAACCCAGTGCACCCGTCCCATCCAGTTTCACACTGTACTAGAGTGGTATTGCCATATAGGTCGTAAGGCTTTTGAACCTTAATCATTATTGATGCACATGATGTATGTCACACCGCAACACTTACAATATTACATCCTCACAGACAAGTCCATTGAATCTTGTCACGTCACCACTTTACCGTGGTGCAACCGCGTAGATTCAAGGTCCTTCTTTTAAGGGAAACCAAATCACGCTCTCTTGCCAAGCTTCTCAAGTTTTATGTAGGGAGAAGGTGTTGGTTATAATCTTTTAAGGTAGCTTGTGCTAGCTTCATTGATAATCATATTCGTTTAAGTCCTACAATTTACTAAGGCTTATGGATATGTCTTATGAAAGGCATTACAAATCCTAATTTTATTTGTATGACTAATTAAGATTAGGTTTAACCTTTAATAATAAATAGTCTTCATTAATCGCATTTCAATTAATCTTATCTTTTTTTTTTTTAACTAAGTCTTAATCCTTACTTAAGATTCTAACTAATTTCTAATTATCCCTTAATCTCTTCCATAATCTTGGATTAAGGTTTTTAATTATGCTTGGTTAAGGTTAAATTATAATTAATTAGTTTTTAACCGTCGTTAGAGATTAATTACTTAATTAACACTTATATTAATATTAATTATCTTTAGACTTAATTAATTATTAATTAACTTAAGTAATTTAGGCTAATCAACTTAGGTGATTAAATTAGTTAAGTCTACTAATTAATCCTAAGTTTAATTTTCACAACTTAGATTAGTGTTGAAGTTCAACCCTAATCTAAACCTAAGCCCATAAATTATTTTTAGTTGTCTTTTAAATTGAGTTTTGACTTTCTTTTTGAAGGCTTTGGGACTAAACAAAAGCCTAAAGGTTATTGGACCCATGAGAGCCCATTTTTATTCATAATAAATAAAAATATGACTTTTAAATAGATTTTTATTTTAGTTAAAATAAAAATCCGAATTTAATTACTTAATTTAAAAACTTATCTTATTTGCAATTTAGTCCTTTTTGTTACAAATTTATTCTTTAGTCCTTTTGGGCCAATTTAGCCCAAAAACATGTTTTAAACATCCTTTTGATCTTTTTAGGATCAAAAGGACATTCTTGATGAGTTTCATCAAGAACACTCATGAACATCAAGAACAACCTTGAATGTTCATCCAAAACTTCAAATTTTTCACAACATCCAATCTTCACCAAAACTTCACACATTCATCAATAAACAATCTAAATGCCAAATATCATACTAATCCACTCAAAATCATCCACATACACATTAAAGTTCATAACCCCATTTCCAAGCTCAAAACATCATTATTTTCAAGATAAATCACCAAATCAATTTTTTCCACTTAAGATCAACCACATGCATGTACATATATCCATCATATAATCACATCCAAACCATCAAAATAATTTTTGCACACATGCAGCCACTTCTTCCTCTCTTGGCCGAGAGCTTAAGGGGAAAAAGGAGGGATTTTTCAACAAAAATCCTTCCTTGGCTTGCATGCAATACAACCCAACCATCAACAACAATCCAACCAAGATCAAAGACATGCAAACAACCACAATAACCCAGCTCATCAAGACCGAAAATATTTCTCAAAAACAAGCTCAAAGGTTTGATTTTTCAAGAGAAAAACAAGAGAAGAAACAAGGATTCAAGGGCAAATCCTTGATTCTAGTTACATGGCCTACTAGAGTTCAAGTTCTCCCCCCCTTTACCTTAGATCTTCAAGGGAATGAGTGCAGATTTTTCCTCCTCCAACAGCCCCTTCAAGCTCCTCCTTCAAGCCTCCAACAAGTGGATTTTGGTAGAAAGTATGTATTTTTTTTTCTTTAGCTTAAATCCAAGAATGGGACTTAAGCTTGGTTGGTGATTTGGGTGGAGATGAAGAAATTTTGGGGAGGAAGAGGGTGGTGGTGCGCGGCCAGCAAGGGAGAAAGAAGAAGAAGAAGAGAGAAATGGTTAGGTGAAGGAAATGGCTAAGTGAAAAAAATGGCCAAAAAGTGGAGCTTTCTCCTTTATATAGGCTTAATGGTGTGAAGGAAGACATGGACAAGTGGCACACATGCACCATGCTGTGCAGCGCAATTTTCAGAGGAGAAAATAAGGTTTGTGCAATTTTTCTGGCCCGGATCAAGAGTATTCGGGCCCGGGTCGGGGTACCGGAGGGCAAAAGGTCAATTTTTGCAGAAAAATCCCAAAAATTCCCAGAAAATTCCTAAAAATAGGAAATTTAATACTGAATCCAAAAATATAAATTTTGACAATTAAAAATAATTTTAATCATTTAAAATCCATTAAAACGCTTAAAACAGCAAAAACGGGAAAAACGGGTAAATCGGAAAAATACGGGTGTTACACCCGCAAATTAGGAACTTAAATAATTTATTAGATTACATACAAGAGAATTAAGTATTAGTAAGTAAAGAGAGGAAAATTAAGGAACTATAGGTTGAAACCCTATCACAAACCAAGTTATGTTTTAACTTAAGAGAATTTGAGAAAAATTGAGTTCTAGTAATCGATTACAAGGAGTCTGTAATCGATTACCCGAGAGCTAGTTTTTAGGCAATCGATTACTCACAGGCTGTAATCGATTACCTGAGAGCTGAGTTTTTGGTAATCGATTACAGGGATTTTGTAATCGATTACCCGAGAGCCAGTTTTGTGTAATCAATTACTCACAGGGTGGTAATCGATTACCTGAGAGCTGAGTTTTTGGTAATTGATTACCAAGGGTTGTAATCGATTACCAGATTCCCAGAAACGTTTTCCAGTGTAAATTCTACCTTTGGTAATCGATTACAGCACGACTGTAATCGATTACCAGCTGTCCAGTATAAATACCCGGACATGCAAAATCTGAAAATTCTATTTTCTCTTCTTCTCCTTCCACGTGACCTAGAGAGAGAAATAGTGAGCTTAGAGAGAGGAAAGTCAAATTGGAGATTAGAAAGGGAATCGAAACGAGGATCATCAATTGGATCGCTTCAACTCCTCTTTCTCCTCTTGAATTTCTAGATTTGGTGAGTATAACTCACACATTTTCACTTTTCCTTGATTTTGATTTCTCCCCATTGTATGAACCCTACTATCTTGATTCCCTTTCTATATGCATATTGTAGCTAGATTGTTGATTGTGGTGTGAGATTGAGTAGTTTGATCGGTGATTTTTGTTGAAAACCTTAGGATAGCGAAACTTACGAAAGTAGTGAGATTACGAAATGCTCTATGTATGAACCCCACCCTTTGTTCCCCTTTCTATGAGATTAAAATGGATAGAATTATGATGTTTGCAATGAGTTTGATTAGATTATGCTTGGATCGATTGTAAAGCTATTGATTTTCGAAGTTATGAAAATTACGAAACTTGCGAAAGTCTCAAAACACTCGAAATGTTCAAAATTCTAGTTTAACTATCGATTCATATTTACCGGTTTCGACTGTGACTTAATTCAAGTCAGCCTTTGCGCTGTGAGTTAAGAAAACTTAATAATTATGTGAAAACTTGACTTCGGTCCAGTAATGGGTGGGATACGTCCCCGGGAAAGACGTTTCCCGTAGTCTGAGCTCAGTTCTAACTCCAGTTTAAGTGAAAACATCATGCCTGCTAAGTAAATCAGTAAGTTGCATTTTATTGTTTATGATTAGATATGTTATGAAATATGAATACATAATGATGTTGAATGTTTATTAGTTTGAAATACATTGATTGGTATTTGTTTCCTGTACACTTAGTATGCTCAGTTATACTTCACTGAGGCATTAGTCTCACCACGCGTTTTGTGGATATATCTAGGTGTGCAGGTACCTCTAGGAGATAATAAGTGATTTAGAGCTGGAAATGTTGGATCTTAATATTTCTATTTTTGGAATGGTTATGCAAGTTTTATCTCCTTGCATTTTGTTTAAGTTTGTTCAGTTTGTAGCCTTCGGGCCTGATTTATATATATATTAGAGAGTTGGTATATGTAAATAGTCTTGTTGATGTTAGTTTATAATCCTTGGACCAGATGTATATATGGACTCTGATTATGAAAATAAGGTTTAAGTTATTCACATTTATATGAGCTTTGTTGGATATTTATGTAAATGTTAGGTTTGATAACCAGATTTGTATGTTTTAATTTCGAATTTTTCAGAATTTTGTTTCCAACGGACTAAGTTCTGAATTTAGAAATTAGGGCGTTACAATTTGCATGCTTAAAGAAAAGTTCATAGCAATTCAATTGCACAATCATTCATTATCACCAAAAGCCCCAATCTCCACAACCTAGGGTTCTATCCCAAATCAAGCAACCCAAAACAATACGCACATAAATCCTATTTTTAATTTCAAATAATCACATAACCAAGGTTCTACATCAATCATTCAAAATAATCCTCAAATTCCCAATTTCCTAACCTAGGATTTTGGGTAACAAAGCCATACATGCAAATAATCCAATAATCCACCCTAGATTTGCCTAAAACCAATTCTAATCAACAATAATAGTAAGGGGAGGAAGAATAGGGAGCATGCAATGGAATGAAAATCAATGGAGGAACAATGGAGGAATGGAAGAATGGAGGGGAAGAGGATGAAGATCCAAGCTCCAAGAGATGGTGGAGAAGCCTCCCAATCAAGCTCTCCTTCTTCTCCCAGCTCCCCCTCTCTAGAATCGCCCCTCTCTCTCTCTAAATTGAAGGAATGAGGAAGGAAATGGGGGAGAAACGCCCAAATCTGTGTTTTTAAAGAACCAGATGTGATCCTACGCTCAGCGCAGCTGGAGCGTGATTTTTCTCAACTCCTCTATGTTTCCTGCGCTCAGCGCAACTGGAGCGCAGAAAACATATTGGAGTTCCTCAATTTCTTGACAGCTTTCTCGCATGAGAAAGACTGCATCTGTTTGGGGTGCAAACGAACTCAGAATACTATTGTATAGCATATCAAACTGAAGCTCCAGATCTTAGCCTTCTAATCCAAGTGGAGTCACTTCAATTGGATGGCTAAAACTCTAGATAATTGGAATTTAGTGCACTAAGGTCATTAGGCTTAAACTCGAAATCAAGCAACAACCTTAGGTTTTGCCCTTCTTTGTTTTCCAATTCAATTCTCTCCTTCTCAAACCTTCTTCTAACTTAGTACTTCTCATCCAAACCATTTCCCACTCTAATTCTTGGTAAATCAATTCCCTTGACCATAAAGCTTATTCTTCCAAACTTAATGGCTAAGATCCAGAGTGTTGCTCTTCTCCTTGACTCTTTCTCCTGACCTTTCCTTTCAACTTAATTCTTCTTTAACTAAACTCATTTCTTTACCCTTATCCACTATATTCCCTCTGACTCAAGTGTGATTCCTTCTAGGTTTGACCTACAGTTGATTGGCTTAACCCTTGGTCCATCTTCTAAGCTCTTTTAAAACACATGGTTCCAAATTGATTTCCCTAATTTCTTGTCTAAAGTCACACTTAACCTTCAAATTCTCACCCTACGTCTAACTTCCTTCTCTTGGATAGGTTCACCACCTAAGGCTTCTCTTAGGTTTCCTAGGTTCCAGTTTCCGGGATGTTACAATTCTGCCCCCCTTAAATAAATTTTGTCCTCAAAATTTGCTATGAGTGCCTCAACACAAGGTCACCCTCATATTCTTAACTATATTTGTATACTTGGAGTCCTTCCCCTATACCGCTTGATAACCAATAACTCTATTTCTCAAGGAAGCAAAAAGGAAATCAAAAGTGAGTTGTACCTCCTAATTCATCTTATTGGTTTTACTCTAGTAGGTTACGTCTCTAATATTACTATCCTCTAACTATCCCATGCCTAACTTCCTCTAAATCATTCAATTCTATCTAGTATACTTATTCTGAAGTGTTTCACTTTCCCCAGCTATGTTTGAGCACTAGAATTCTTCCTGACCCATTGCCTAGTAACTAATACTTCTATTCCTCAAGGTCTCTAAACGGGATTATGGGTCGATTTCACTACTAACTTGTCTCCTAGGCTCTCACTCCATAGGCTACTCCTAGGATGACATCACCTTCCTTGTTGGTTCTATTCCTAGCTTACATTGAAATCTGTCAATCTTTCGTTTCTCTCCTCACGACTCTGACATGGATTCCTAGGGGTCACAAGTTGGCTTCCCTCACCCTCGGAGGGTCTAACTACCCAGTATCATCATCCTTCCTAATCGATTCAAAACGTTCTACTCATGATTCCTAATAAGAATGAAAATGGTGGTTGTCTCTCCTCTGACCAATATTATATGCAATTTCCCGCACTACCGACAAGGTCATAGCACAAGAAAGTCCAAAAACATTGATTATAACTTCTAACTTAATTTCTAACACATCCCCTACTACCAGGGCTATCTAGAGGTCACACAATGTGTGGGAAAAACTAAAATTTGGGTGCTGCCAAAAACCTAGTTGCGCTCCAAGTATTTCTAATTGTTCTTTTAAGTTATATTGTGGGTACTTATATTTTCCCCTACCAGGCTACCCCCCTTAAAGACTCGGGCCCTTCCTAACAACCCTCTAGGTTTTAAGTCTACCTTATGAAACTACCCTGCGTTCCCAAGGAGCTGGCTAGCCTGAAACATAATCATCTAACAACATCATATTATCACTAGTTTCTAGGACAACACTCAGATCTCGAGAAAAGAATATAGATTGCAACCAAGTGAACACAGCACATCATAGCAACAACAAAAGTAGTGGTGGAGCTTCTCAGATACATATATGCTAAGGAATGGACAAGCCTCTATAGCTCATCCGGAAGAAACATCAACCTAATCTGACAGAACATGATGGTGTGTAGGCCTTCTTGTACCTACCACTTCATCTCGTGCACATAAGTAGAAATCATGATTTTGGGGATGACAAAATTTATTATCAATCATGGTTCTAGGGGGAAACATTGTCAGGATATCTAGTTTGGAAAGGGTTTACATAATGGTTCTTTTGAACAACAATCCCCAAAATTTGGGGTTCCATGTTTCCTCAAGAAACTATGCCACACATTCACACCTCTAACCAGACTAAGTTACGAGTAATTTCCCAATAACTTCCCTAAGCAACAACAAGTCGAAGGGGTCAGATTTACCATTAACCACTAAGGTCCAAATTATATTCATGTTAAAGTCATGGGTTCTAATTGCTCTTAAATAACTAGACCATTCTAATGAAGCTAAGGAAAACATTAACAATCGATCCAAGCATTCTTTTATCAAGCTCTAGCACAAAATAATTGATTTCAAAGATTAAATTGATCTAAGGCAACCAACTCACCCATACCAAATTCGAAGGATAAGGGAAGGTTACAACCTCAATTCCTTTGCAAGACCTACTACTCCCATGAGATAGAATTTCCAAATAATCCCTTGAAAGGGTATACTAACCACCACTTGATCGATAATTTGAGTCATAGGTTGACGAGGTACAATGGATCCCAACTTGGTTCCTAAATTAGGAAATCCTCCCTTAGTTCATATTCTATGAATACACTAATTAACTAGATGATTAACATGTAACTATGAGAACCGAAATTAAATCTAATGACCCATTAGGGACTCTAAGAGTATTGGTCTAATATCTTAGGGGACAAAGGATTGCACTTGCTTCTTGCATAATAAAAAAACCAAATCACCGATCATAAGACTTAAATAATCTAATCACCATCAAATTAAAATCACTGACCACCTAATTAGATATCTAATTGGATCCGTAGAATGACTAGGTAACTAATGATGAGATTAGAATCGAAATAGCAACAACCATCAACACCAGCATACACTAGTAGGGAAATAAGGAAAGGAGGCAAGAATATGAGATTAAAGGCCCTAATTCAATTCCTCGAATTATCCTTAAGAGTACACCTACCCCATGGTAAACATCATAACCGAAGAACTAGGGTTACTCCCTCTCATTAATGGCATTAGGTTTCTCTAACCTCCCACGAGTCCACACTTCTCTTCTAACCTCTACCTGTCATGGAAAAACCCAAATCCTAGAAATTTACCATCACCTCCACAAGCAAGACATTCCAACAACGCAAACAGACAGGCATATCAATCAATTATTCAAGAAGAAACAAGCATCATGATTAATCAAACAAATCACACACTCAATGTGTAAACACAAGCAACCAACACTATCCTCCCTTACTAGGGAGCCTACTTCTCATGTTCCCTCTAAACTTCTCTCAAAACTTCTACTTTACCTTTCCTTCAAAGGGTGCCTCATAACCACTGAGAATTAAGGGTAACATTCTATAATGTTCCTAAGGTGTAGGTCTTATTCTTGGAGGTGAACCTATGTCATTCTCTCTCTCTACGGGTGGGTGGCTCTATCCTTGCTAGGGAAGTGCCCCCAATTCCCTTAACAAGGTTTCCTGTTGATGTCACTAACCATAATCCTGTGTACAATGCACCCAGTAGAGGGGTGATCAGTCCCTATACTGGTTACGGGGTACAGTGGGATCATAGTGAGTCACGGGCAACTAACTTAACCACAGTCCAATTAGATTGAACTGCTCTGATACCAAAATGTAATGTCCTAATTTCTTAATTCAAGAATAACGTCCGTTGGAAACACTGTTCTCGAATTTCTGAAATTATTTCGCACCATTTCAAGTATCGTTAACCAAATCACACAATTGCTTAGGCAATCCAACGTATTGCTTAAGCTTCCACGAAACTCATACATCATTCACAATCCGTGAAATTACATTTTGAGTTAAAATAGTTTACAGCACTCCTGCCAGAAATCTGGCAGAGTCTCCCCTGTAAACTAAACATATCCAAATTTTCTAACTTAACCTGAAAACCAGCAAAACCATCAATATAGTTTGTAATATCACAATACAAATTTATTCTACAATTAGGCCTCCATGGCCTATCTAAGTCTCAACTATAATACATCAATCCACTATACATCTACAATTGCAGGTCTTAACATCTACATCATTTGAGTCCTCAACTCCTCCGCAAAGAATTTGACAGCTACCTGCACAGCTGAAACATAATTCCCATATCGTGGGATGAGACTACGTCCCAGTGAGCGTGACAAATGTGTGCAGTGTGGGGAGACAAACAAAAGAACCACCAACACATACATATTTATCCAGAGCATCGTGTATAAAGGCAATTAAACATGATTCATCATCATTACACAATGCTTATGATGTAATGCAACATGTCTGTGAGGTGTTGTTACCCGACACTCGGGGTCTTTTCACTGTTACATGACTGTGACTGAGTGCTCGGCCATGAATCCAAGGACCGTCATCCAGGGAAACCTGAGATGAATCCAAGGACCGTCGTCCAGGGAAACCTGAGAATCCAAGGACCGTCGTCCAGGGAAACCTAAGATTAAGTCTTATTAAACATGCATGGATCATGACTTGATTTATATTTTAGGGTAAGGATCCCCCATCTTCCCCTTGGACGAGAGGTTGATGAGTTCACCTCGTCTTTCTTAAACACGATTTCCTGAAGGCCTGTGATGGTCCGGAGACCCTGTAATAACCCGAAGGCCTTGTAATGGTCCGAAGACCCTATAATAGCCCGAAGGCCCTGTAATGGTCCGAAGACCCTTGATTTAACTGATTAATCTTTTGGCCCAAGGCATATGAACACATGATACATAATTAAGAAACATAATACATGGTTAGGTCTTTCCAAAAACATAAGAACATGATTTATTGAGTCTAAACATAGTACTTGCATGCTTAAAGAAAGGTTCAGAGAAATTCAATTGCACAATCATTCATTATCACCAAAACCCCCAATCTCCACACCCTAGGGTTCTATCCCAAATCAAGCAACCCAAAACAATACGCACATAAATCCTATTTTTAACTTCAAATAATCACATAACCAAGTGGAGTCACTTCAATTGGACGTCTAAACTCTAGATAATTGGAATTTAGTGCACTAAGGTCATTAGGCTTAAACCCGAAATCAAGCAACAACCTTAGGTTTTGCCCTCTTTGATTTCCAATTCAATTCTCTCCTTCTCAAGCCTTCTTCTAACTTAGTTCTTCTCATACAAACCCTTCCCCACTCTAATTCTTGGTAAATCAATTCCCTTGACCATAAAGCTTATTCTTCCACACTTAATGGCTAAGATCCAGAGTGTTGCTCTTCTCCTTAACTCTTTCTCCCGACCCTTCCTTTCAACTTAATTCTTCTTTAAATAAACTCATTTCTTTACCCATATCCAGTATATTCTCTCTGACTCAAGTGTGATTCCTTCTAGGTTCGACCTACAGTTGATTGGCTTAACCCTTGGTCCCTCTTCTAAACTCTTTTAAAACACATGGTTCCAAATTGATTTCCCTAATTTCTTGTCTGAAGTCACACTTAACCTCCAAATTCTCACCCTACGTCTAACTTCCTTCTCTTGCATTGGTTCACCACCTAAGGCTTCTTTTAGGTTTCCTAGGTTCCAGTTTTCGGGATGTTACATTAATCAACCACCAACAGTGATAAAAGTAAGGGAAAGAGGAAGAGGGATCATACAAGGGAGTAACGCAAGAAGAGAGTGAGTGAGGGCCACACCCACCTTGAAATGCAGAAAAAAAGAGGGGATAGAGAGGGGGAAGATGATGGATAGAAGCTCCCAAGTGTGGTTGAAGGCCTCCAAGCTAGCTTCTCTACTCCTTCAAGCTCCTTCTCTCTCTCTTTATGAAAGTGGGTGGAAAGGGAAAAGTAAGAAATGAATGCCCTCATTAAGGTTTTTATTTTGGTACGCGTTTTCTCGCTCAAGCGAGTAATTCTCGCTTGAGCGAGGAAGATGAAATTTTCCCCCTTCGTATTCTTGCTTTACCGAGATTCTTCTCGCTTGAGCGAGAATACTCCAGAGAGTATCCTCCTAAATTCTGGTTGAATTTCGCTTGAGCAAAATTCTTCTAGAGAGAACCCCAAAATCTCCCCTGTTTCTCACTTGGTTGAGACCCTTCTCGCTCAAGCGAGAAAACCGGAAAAGATTTTGCAAGTTTTTACTAATATACTCGCTCAAGCGATCCATTCTCGCTTGAGCGAGAATATCAGAATCCCATTTTCTTATTTCCTCTTCTCCTTAATCCTAACTCATTTCCTTCCCTTTAAGTCTTACCTCTTACATTAGATCCTTATTTTATACTCCTAATTCTAATAGTTAAGTTTGAATTCTTGGGATGTTACAATAAGAGAAATGAATTATTGAGATCTGAAAATAGAATGCATACCTTCGATTGAGGGCACAATATCAAGCCACAAGAGAGAGCGTGGAAATCGAACCGAGAAACAACAACGAAGTACAAAGTTTCATCATTTCCCAGAGTTTGCGACTATTGTTGAAAGCCCTAAAGAAGTGAAGCTTCCATCTCTTTTGTTTTTCACTAGACTTTCTATATCGATTAAATGTATAACTGATGTAGACACAATCTTTTATATCAAGTATAATTGTAACCGATATAGAATACCATTTGCTATATCGGGTATATAAGAACCAATTTACCAAAACATCATTTATTTTCAAAAATTGCCACCGCGCCTATTTCTAAACAATTTTTATTTAACCGATATAAAATCTTGTTATAGAAACATGTTTTTCAACTCCAATATTACAAAAGTTAGCAATTTGAATTCTTAGCCAAACTTCTTCTTCGGGATGTGAGAGAAATTGGACTGTCTTTGAATGCATCCATACAAAGAAAAGAAATAAACTAGAGCATCAAAGGTGAAGTGATCTTGTTTATGTTACTTATAAGTTGCTTTGAAGAATAGGTATATATATCTCTCTAAAATCTAAATCTTAATTGTTTTCCATTCTTTTTTTAAGCATAATTAAGTTATTTTTTGATACTTTAATACTTTATTTTAGGTTGGAGTACAAGAAAAGAGCTTATGATCCTATTGATTATGAATCCATTGGGAAAGTTGATTTTTGGTTAGTTTAGGAAGAAATACCTCCTGAGTTGGATATTGTGAGATTAAGCTTGAAAATGTTATTTATCAAGATAATGCAGTTCCAATAAATGGAGCGGGTTAATGTTTAATTGTTTTGAATATATTTCTTTTTTAATGTATTATTCTAGAGTAAATGTTTAATTTTTCTCCTTTCTTGAAATTTAATTAATTAGGTGATGAAGATCAAACTGAACTTACAGAGCCAATATTAGATTCAAATGTTATCCAATTTGGGAGAGATGATACTGGTGGAAGTGGTCCATATGCCAACATATTGGCACTTGATGTAGTCAACCTTGATGAATGTTATGACTTCTGATTAGGAGATTTTCTAATAGCTACTATTTGACTATTTGTTATGTTTTTTGTTCTACATGTTGTTAATTTATCATTGGTAATGGACATTGTTATTTTTTGGTGAATCTAGATTTCATGTTATTTTATATTTGATTTTATTTTATGTGTAATTATGAATGTTGAACTTGAATGATGAGTAGGTTTTAATTTTATATGTTTTGAAGACATGAAAATCAATTTTTTGCTCTTTAAATTTCAATGTACTATGTAAAAATATTAAAAAAATTTATTATTTTATTTACTACTGATCCGACCACGATTCGACCACAGTCTGACCATTAAACCTTGAATCAGTGGTTAGACCGGTTCATTGACCGGTCCGATTTTAAAAATATACGGTATAATAACTTTGATCCAGTTTACGTGACTAGTAATTGCAAAAAACTGGGGTACTTTTATTCACTAATCTCGATATTTGTACCATGTACAGTGTGTACCACACTTGTACACCGTTTCCATAATGCCTAGTCAGCATCACACATCACACTTGTAACCCATTATAGTAACTCATCAACCTCCAATATAAAAGCCACTAACCACCATCTGACAGGTTCATTTTAATGACATTAACCATAGATATGGAATATTAACCCGTAATGTACACTATATTAACCAGGTGTTCTAACTTGTTATGTTTTTGTTACTTTTAACCCATTATAGTAACTAATTAACCTCCAGTATAAAATTCATTAACCAACATCTGACAGGTTCATTTTTACCATATTAACCATAGATATGGATTATTAACCCATAATGTACACTATATTAACCACGTGGTACCACTTGTTATGTTTCTGCCACTTTTAACCCATTATAGTAACTCATTAACCTTCAGTATAAAAGCCATTAACCACCATCTGACAGGTTCATTTTTATGACATTACATGTCACTAACCATGATTCATTTTCCTATCATGATTCATGTAATTTTCATGTCATTAACCATAATTATGGAATATTAACTCGTAATGTACTATGTATTCACCAGGTCTTCCCAATTGTTAAGTTTCTGCTACATTAACCACTTGTAGTAACTCGTTAACCTCCTTTGCAAACTCCATTAACCACCATCAGAAATGAAAATAAAAATGTAATGAGGATAATGACAAGATCACAGAACAGATCAAGAACAACAGATCAAGAACAAGTAATGTACTATGTATTCACCAGGTCTTCCCAATTGTTAAGTTTCTGCTACATTAACCATGTATAGTAACTCAGTAACCTCCTCTACAAACTCCATTTACCACCATCTGAAATGAAAATAAAAATGTGCGGATAATGACAAGATCACATAACAGATCAAGAACAATATCTTGTTACCTCGCTCTACTCCTTTCCCCTTGGATCAAGCTCCTATCTTCGTCTTCTTCAATTTTTGCTGCGATAACACCAAATTTCTCTCCACCAGATTTTTGAAGCAGTTGATTTGGGTAGGTTCTTACCACGCCTGAGTTTGCTTCTCGTTTCAACCATTTGCTTTCGTTCAGCCCAGACCTTGGTATTCTTTCGTAGACTATGTTGTCGTTCTATTTTGAGGGAATTGTTTCCCTTTAAGCGCGCATTTTTTTATTTCGAAAATTTTTTTTGGCCTTATGTGTGTGAGATACAGCTCAACGCATACTAACAAAATGAGTCCTAGTAAGCAATGGTGTACATGTGTGGTATGTACTGTTTTATGTACAAAAGACATTTTCCTTTATTCACTCTATTCACCCATGCTTATTTTATATTTTATCTCTTTGTTTGTTTTCGTTCAATGCTCTATTTGAATGGTCACTGCTATTTTATTCTTAACATGTAATAAATAAATTGTGATGGGTTTATATTTGATATTAAATTACGATACTTAATTTCTTTTATATTAAATGACCGCTACTTTAATTCACTATATTCACATAATCCTTTTAGTTCTGTCCAATGCTCTGTGACTGTTTGAATCTTTTATTCCATGCGTTTATATATGGTGTGATGAATTTTGATGCGTATATATTTGATATACTACTGTCAGCATTATTTGATGTTTTAATTTTAAAAATAAATTTATTTCGATTAAAAGGTTCATGAAGGTATATGAAAAGAAAGATGGGAGGCATACTGGGTTCGTTTGGCCCCAACTTTTTTTGACTTATAAGTTGCTTTTAAGTTAAAATAAAAAATAAGACTTTTAAAATATAAAATAAAAGTTATTTGGAAATTTCATTTTTAACTTAAAATTATTTTCAAATTAATTTTTTTTAATAAAATATTTTATTAAAAATATTTTATTTTCCGTAAAACTAACATAAAGAGTATCTAAATTAACATCAGTTCAAAACAAATCAAAGTCACAACAAAAAATCAACTCCAAACATGGAACATTTTCAACAAAACAAAGAACAAGATTACCAAAGGGCTATGTTATTTCAGATTAGCAGCAGGAGCAATTGTGGATGATAGAATATTCAACCTTCATACTTTTCCATCATGTATCTATTATGACCTTCCTGCAAACTTTAAATGTTTGGATGATAAAATCTTTAAGTTTTACCCTTTGAAATACTTGCACATTGCACAATATCCTTCAAATTTTAAATTAAAGAAAATTAATCAGTCAAAAAATAGCTATTATTTGCTAGCTTCGCAATGTGTGTTAATGATGATATATAAACAATCAAGGAATTACGTACAAGAAATTAATTGTGCAAAATTGAAACCGAATACAAAGAGCTTGAACAAGAACCATATATAGAACCGGTACCAGAATAGGGAACTATAATAACCATATATAGAACCAGTATACAAACCATATACAAAGGTTTTTGTTTCTACAAACTATGAGAGCCAGAGTTTCCTTTTTCTGCATACTATGAGAGAGTGTAAAGGATAAAAGATACGAGCAGTGTTTTCTAATATTGAATGAAAAATACAATAAAAAAAATAAAAGATACATTTTCAAAGTTTCAGAGAGTGGTCACTTGTGATAAAAGCTCCGTGATTTTGAAAAATGATACATAAAGTTACTTATAAAAAGCTCCTTTTCTTTGTATAAAATAAGCAACTTTTTGTATAAAGAAGTTTTGGTTAAATGCGTTTGGTAAGCTTCTTCTTATAAGGAGAAGAAAAGCTAAAATGTGAAAAGAATTTGAGATATTAAATCTTTCTTGAGATATTACGTGAAAAAACACATACATATATGAATTGTGAGCATATAATAAATTTCTTCTAAATCTTTTTTGAATGGTGATTTAAGGGATAGCTGAAATTAAATAGAACAATAGGGTGTTAAGCATAATTTTTTATTATTTTTTTCTTCATTTTCTATATATTAATTCATTGCACTTTTTAGTTTTAGGAATATTTTCCAAGGAGATGGGTGATAATGAAGTTTATTCAACTACACCATCAAAAGCCTTCGATGATTCAATGATTAAATAAGAGGAATGGTTTCCTATGAGTGATGAAGAATTAAAACCCATATATAATTGGCTTAGTCTTTCATACTTTAGAAGGAGAAAACTATTATAAAATGTATGCATATGTTGATGGTCTGGTTTTAGTATGTGCAAGTCATCTAAAACAAAAGATAAATTAAATTGCGTGTGTAACACCCGTATTTTTCCGATTTACCCGTTTTTCCCGTTTTTGCTGTTTTAAGCATTTTAATGGATTTTAAATGATTAAAATTATTTTTAATTGTCAAAATTTATATTTTTGGATTCAGTATTAAATTTCCTATTTTTAGCAATTTTCTGGGAATTTTTGGGATTTTTCTGCAAAAATTGACCTTTTTGCCCTCCGGTACCCCGACTCGGGCCCGAATACTCTTGATCCAGGCCAGAAAAAATTGCACAAACCTTATTTTCTCCTCTGAAAATTGCGCTGCACAGCATGGTGCATGTGTGCCACTTGTCCATGTCTTCCTTCACACCATTAAGCCTATATAAAGGAGAAAGCTCCACTTTTTGGCCATTTTTTTCACTTAGCCATTTCCTTCACCTAACCATTTCTCTCTTCTTCTTCTTCTTTCTCCCTTGCTGGCCGCGCACCACCACCCTCTTCCTCCCCAAAATTTCTTCATCTCCACCCAAATCACCAACCAAGCTTAAGTCCCATTCTTGGATTTAAGCTAAAGAAAAAAAAATACATACTTTCTACCAAAATCCACTTGTTGGAGGCTTGAAGGAGGAGCTTGAAGGGGCTGTTGGAGGAGGAAAAATCTGCACTCATTCCCTTGAAGATATAAGGTAAAGGGGGGGAGAACTTGAACTCTAGTAGGCCATGTAACTAGAGTCAAGGATTTGCCCTTGAATCCTTGTTTCTTCTCTTGTTTTTCTCTTGAAAAATCAAACCTTTGAGCTTGTTTTTGAGAAAATATTTTCGGTCTTGATGAGCTGGGTTATTGTGGTTGTTTGCATGTCTTTGATCTTGGTTGGATTGTTGTTGATGGTTGGGTTGTGTTGCATGCAAGCCAAGGAAGGATTTTTGTTGAAAAATCCCTCCTTTTTCCCCTTAAGCTCTCGGCCAAGAGAGGAAGAGGTGGCTGCATGTGTGCAAAAATTATTTTGATGATTTGGATGTGATTATATGATGGATATATGTACATGCATGTGGTTGATCTTAAGTGGAAAAATTGATTTGGTGATTTATCTTGAAAATAATGATGTTTTGAGCTTGAAAATGGAGTTATGAACTTTAATGTGTATGTGGATGATTTTGAGTGGATTAGTGTGATATTTGGCATTTAGATTGTTTATTGATGAATGTGTGAAGTTTTGGTGAAGATTGGATGTTGTGAAAAATTTGAAGTTTTGGATGAACATTCAAGGTTGTTCTTGATGTTCATGAGTGTTCTTGATGAAACTCATCAAGAATGTCCTTTTGATCCTAAAAGATCAAAAGGATGTTTAAAACATGTTTTTGGGCTAAATTGGCCCAAAAGGACTAAAGAATAAATTTGTAACAAAAAGGACTAAATTGCAAATTAGATAAGTTTTTAAATTAAGTAATTAAATTCGGATTTTTATTTTAACTAAAATAAAAATCTATTTAAAAGTCATATTTTTATTTATTATGAATAAAAATGGGCTCTCATGGGTCCAATAACCTTTAGGCTTTTGTTTAGTCCCAAAGCCTTCAAAAAGAAAGTCAAAACTCAATTTAAAAGACAACTAAAAATAATTCATGGGCTTAGATTTAGATTAGGGTTGAACTTCAACACTAATCTAAGTTGTGAAAATTAAACTTAGGATTAATTAGTAGACTTAACTAATTTAATCACTTAAGTTGATTAGCCTAAATTACTTAAGTTAATTAATAATTAATTAAGTCTAAAGATAATTAATATTAATATAAGTGTTAATTAAGTAATTAATCTCTAACGACGGTTAAAAACTAATTAATTATAATTTAACCTTAACCAAGCATAATTAAAAACCTTAATCCAAGATTATGGAAGAGATTAAGGGATAATTAGAAATTAATTAGAATCTTAAGTAAGGATTAAGACTTAGTTAAAAAAAAAAAAGATAAGATTAATTGAAATGCGATTAATGAAGACTATTTATGATTAAAGATTAAGCCTAATCTTAGCCAGTCATACAAATAAAATTAGGAATTTTAATGCCTTTCATAAGACATATCCATAAGCCTTAGTAAATTGTAGGACTTAAACGAATATGATTATCAATGAAGCTAGCACAAGCTACCTTAAAAGATTATAACCAACACCTTCTCCCTGCATAAAACTTGAGAAGCTTGGCAAGAGAGCGTGATTTGGTTTCCCTTAAAAGAAAGACCTTGAATCTACGAGGTTGCACCACAGTAAAGTGGTGACGTGACAAGATTCCATGGGCTTGTCTGTGAGGATGTAATATTGTAAGTGTTTGCGGGTGTGACATACATCATGTGCATCAATAATGATTAAGGTTCAAAAGCCTTACGACCTATATGGCAATACCACTCTAGTACAGTGTGAAACTGGATGGGACGGGTGCACTGGGTTTTGCAAAGAACACCAGCGGTCCGGTAAAGGAGACCAGCCCTGAGGATAAGTCGGGTCCCGAAATGGCACAAGTGACGTAGGCTCGCCCCCTACTGTCGTGTAAACGGGGTACAGGCTTGACTATCCTGTCGCTCTCAAGTTTTCATAATCAGTGAGTTTGTCTGGAAGTCGGAAAATCGTCTTGGCCAGAGATTGAGCAATGCTCTTCGTACTATTTGCTAGTACAGACTATACTCCTGATATATTGTACATATATGGTCGAGCAGTTGCTGTGTGCTCTGCTTTTGGTGTTGTTTTCCCGGGCCCTCATGCATTATATACACATAGCATGGTAGTATCAGCTGCATACTTGTGATTGAGATTATGTGGATGTTTGTGAATATTTTATTAGTGCTCTAGTTACTATGTTCTACTTGTTATGAGTTCATATGATGTTCTCACCCTTTCTTCTCTGCTTCTATCCTCTGTTGTCGCGCTCTTTCGCCATCGTCAGTCGGGTTTGGGGAGCTTCAAGATGTCGGCCATGAGGGTTACGCTGAGATGGGGGCCACGAGGACAGTGGCGGGTCACCGACATTCCTAGACGCTGTATATTCACAGGGGAAGTACACGTCACGATCTCTCACCCTAGCCTTCCCCTTGTGCCAGAGGTCGTCTTCACTGTGCCCGTGATTCTGGAGTTCGAGACACCACCAGGACTTCGTCGTCATACCACTTTCCTTAACCGTCGTCATCGTCCCGTTCCATCTGCTTCTTCCCAGTCCTCTCGGATAGCCACTATGGGAGAGCCGGATTCCCCTCACTATACTCCTGGACCAGAGTCGTCATCCCCACCGACCATGCGTTTCAGTGCATTCGGTCGTCCTACCGCCATTGAGCCTGATCTGGTCGTCATTGATGATACTTCATCCGAGGAGGAGGATCCAGAGGAGGACCCTGAGGAGGACCCCGAGGACGAGGAGCTGAGGGAGGATTCTTCTGACGGTATTCCTTCAGAGGAATTCAGGATGATTACCCTCCCGGATGCCAGGAGGAGGAGTTGTAGGGTTGCCCCTGCTAAGTCAGATGACGATGAGTAGAGGAGTGTGTTTGGGGTAGTCATGAGTCTAGCAGTAGTAGCTCTGATTAGTGACCTCTTATTTTGGTTGTATTGATAGAGGTTTTATTTATTTTACTGCCAGAACTCTCATTTTGTATGATGGCGTGGTATCTCGGGGATCACTTGACACTGTGGTTACGTACATGTATGTTTTTCACGCTTCTTCCCTAGTCTCTACTTTATATTTGCGTGTGTATTGTGTATGTATGCGGAATGATTGAATCGACTAGATGTTTTCCGAAAACGTATTTCAGAATTAAGGAAGGGATGCTTTCACAAATATCTAAAATGGAATTAGAATGAGATTAGTTGTTGATGACTAAGTTTCTTTCAAAAAAAAAACTCTTTCAAAAAAAAAAAAAAATATTCCCGTATTTTCTAAGCATATATTTAAAACGAGAGTCATCGGTTACGTTCGTAATGTGATACTCTTAGCGGTATAACTAAGGGTGTCGCATTTAGTGGTATCAGAGCTGTTCTTTCCTTTTGGCCTCGGGTATGGCCTATAATACTCTTCCCTCTGTGTTTACTCTGTGAGGATTGCTTGTTGTTGAGTAGATTGATTGCCTTGTGTGGATTGTTTGCTCTTATATTACCACCTTCGTAATGTAAGAGATTGTGTGTAGAATTATTTGTTCTTGCTTAAATGGTCCTGCATGAAACAGAAGAACTAACGTACCCTGTGAATGTAGGATTCCATGGCAGGAAGGAATAATCCTGTAATGAACGACATCCTGGGAAGGATCGCGAATGTCCTGGAAAATCAGCAACAGACCATAAACGAGATGAACCAAGCTCGCAATCAGAACAACGTCCCCGATGCCTATCGCGGACTATCTACTTTTATGAAGAATAACCCACCACAGTTCAAAGGAGGTCACGACCCCGATGGATCTCAGCTTTGGCTGGAGGAATTGGAGAAGATTTTCCTAGCTATGGGATGCCCGGATGAACAGAAGGTAACCTTTGCAGCGTTTATGATGGTTGGAGAGGCGCAACATTGGTGGGAGTACGCGAGACGTCAATTAGAAGCTACTGGGAGACTGATCACCTGGAGACTGTTCAAGGAAACTTTTCTCCAAAAGTATTTTCCCACGGATCTGAGAAAACGCAAAGAGATAGAATTCTTGAAGTTGGAGCAAGGAAACATGACTGTTGGCAAATATGCGGCAAAGTTTGAGGAACTGTCCAAGTTCTGCCCCTACTTCCAGAACACCATAGATGAAGAGTCTAAGTGTTCCAAGTTTGAAAGTGGACTGAGGCCAGAAATTAAACAGGCTGTTGGATACCAACAAGTTACTGAGTTCTCAAAGATGGTGAATATGTGTCGGATCTTTGAAGATGACACCAAAGCAAGACAAGCTCAGTGGAAGAATTCTGGTCCACAGAGGAACAAACCTAAATTCTCACAAGAAAGGAGGAAGCCATATTTTGCCCCAAGAAACAACTCTGGTTCATCATCAGGAAGCGCCGCAAGACCACAATCGGTGGTTGCTAGCAGAGCAAGCCCGGCAAGCAGTACTGGCAACAACTCTGTCAGTTGTCCACGCTGCAAGAAGAATCATCTCTTGAGGGATTGCCCATATAAGAATCAACCTGGCGACCTATCCAACGGAAGGGTTTGTTTCCATTGCAGACAAAGTGGCCATATTAAGAGAGACTGCCCTGTTTGGAAGGGAAGCGGTAATGGTAGTGGTAGCAGTGCTGCAAGCACCCCTGTCCCGAACCTGAATGCACAAGCTGGGAGGCCCAGAACCAGAGGCAGAGTGTTTACCATGAGCGGTGCTGTGGCTGCAAAATCCGAGGATCTGATCCAAGGTAAGTGCGTCATAAGTGGAATTCCTTTAATTGTATTGTATGATTCGGGTGCGACGCATTCTTTTATTTCTCTGGAGTGTGTGAAACAATTAAATTTACCTGTGGTTAGATTGCCCTATGATCTGGTTGTTTCTACTCCTACTGCCAAGCCTGTTATTACCTCAACAGCTTGTTTGAACTGTCCAATCACCATTGGTGATAAAACTTTCTCTGCTAATTTGATCTGTTTACCTCTTTCTCAGCTTGATATTGTTTGGGAATGGACTGGTTGTCTTCCAACCGAGTCCAGCTTGACTGTTATAATAGAACTGTTGTGTTTAATCCTTTTTCTCCCTCTACTCTTGATTTTGTAAGTACGAGATTCTTGTCTGCCAACCAAGTGAATGCTTCTTTGAGAGAAGGAGCTCAAATCTACATGATACTTTCTTCTTTGGAGGAAGAGCGGGAATCCGACATTAGCAAACTGCCTGTGGTGAAAGAATTTCCTGAAGTATTCCCTGGTGATATCCCTGGTTTGCCGCCAGAGCGAGAGGTAGAGTTTAACATAGAGTTAGTGCCTGGAACCGGACCTATTTCTATAGCCCCGTATAGGATGTCCCCTTTAGAGTTGGCTGAGTTGAAGAAACAGCTGAAGAGTTGTTAGAAAAACAGTTTGTTAGGCCTAGCGTGTCCCCTTGGGGAGCCCCGGTGTTATTAGTGAAGAAGAAAGACGGTGGCATGAGGCTGTGTGTAGATTATCGTCAGCTTAATAAGGTGACGATAAAGAATAGGTATCCTTTGCCTAGGATAGACGACTTGATGGATCAGTTAAGAGGAGCAACTATGTTCTCGAAAATTGACCTTAAGTCAGGTTACCACCAAATACGTGTTTAAGTCTGAGGATATCCCGAAGACAGCTTTCAGAACACGCTACGGGCATTATGAGTATTTAGTAATGTCGTTTGGTGTAACCAACGCACCTGCAGTTTTCATGGACTATATGAACCGAGTTTTCCATCCTTACTTGGACAAGTTCTTTGTGGTCTTCATAGACGACATTCTCATATACTCCAAGAGTGAGGAAGAGCATGCGGAACATCTTAGGATAACCTTACAGACCTTAAGGGACAGAAAGTTATATGCTAAGTTGTCTAAGTGTGAATTCTGGTTGAAGGAAGTAAACTTCCTAGGCCATGTGATCCTCTAGTGGAGGAGGAGTTAGCGTAGACCCAGCTAAAATAGAGACTGTGTTACGGTGGGTAGCGCCAAAGTCTGTAACGGAAATAAGGAGCTTTTTGGGGTTAGCCGGTTACTACCGTAAGTTCATTGAGAATTTTCTAGAATAGCAACTCCGTTAACCCGTCTGATTAGAAAGGATCAACCCTTCATTTGGAGCCAAAAGTGTGAGGATAGTTTTCAAGAGTTGAAGAGGAGGTTAACTTCTGCGCCAATCTTAGTCTTACCCGACCCACAAGAGAGTTTTGAAGTATATTGTGATGCTTCGAAGCAAGGATTGGGCTGTGTGTTGATGCAAAAAGGGAAAGTAGTGGCGTATGCCTCTAGGCAACTGCGAACACACGAAGTAAACTATCCTACACATGATCTAGAGTTGGCAGCTATAGTTTTGCCCTGAAGATTTGGAGGCCACCATCTGTATGGCGCTAGGTTTGAAGTCTTTAGCGACCATAAAAGCCTGAAGTATCTGTTTGATCAGAAAGAGTTGAATATGAGGCAAAGGAGATGGATGGAATTTTTAAAGGACTATGATTTTAGCCTGCAATACCACCCTGGGAAAGCCAATGTGGTGGTTGATGCCTTGAGTAGGAAATCCTTGCATATGTCAACAATGATGGTTAAAGAACTAGAATTAATAGAAGGATTTAGAGACCTGAACCTGGATGTTAGATTTAGCCCTAAGAGTATAATTCTAGGAACCTTGAAGATTTCGAGTGATTTCTTGGAACAAGTCCGAGTAGCTCAGGAAAAGGATCAATCTTTACAAGTTTTGAAGGACCTAACTCCTAAGAAAGGAGAATCGAGTTTCATAAGGGTGCTGATGGTATTGTTAGATTCAAGGTAGGATATGTGTGCCTGATGGTAAGGAATTAAGGAATCTGATCTTAGAGGAAGCTCATAAGAGTAGGCTGAGTATTCACCCTGGGGCAACAAAGATGTTCCAAGACCTGAAGAAGATGTTTTGGTGGTCCGGGATGAAAAAGGAAGTAGCTGGTTATGTAGCATCTTGTTTGGTTTGCCAGAAGGCCAAGATTGAACATCAGAGACCATCAGGAGAGTTTACAACCCTTGGATGTCCCTGAATGGAAATGGGATAGCATATCTATGGATTTCGTGGTAGGTTTACCTAGGACTCCGGCAGGTTTGATGCTATATGGGTAATCGTTGATAGGTTAACAAAATCTGCCCATTTCCTACCCATCAACATCAAGTTTTCCCTAGAAAAGTTGACCCAACTATACATAAAGGAAGTAATAATATTGCATGGGGTTCCATCTAGCATTGTGTCAGATAGAGACCCTAGGTTACATCCAGATTTTGGGTTAGTCTGCAACAAGATCTAAGAACCAACTTGAGGCTTAGTTCGGCCTATCACCCCAAACCGATGGTCAGTCCGAGCGGACTATCCAATCCCTAGAAGATTTGCTGAGAGCGTGTGTGTTAGAACACCAAGGGAGCTGGGGGATCATTGTTGGCACTGATTGAGTTCACCTACAACAATAGTTTCCATTCTAGTATTGGAATGGCACCTTTTGAAGCCCTGTATGGTAGAAAGTGGTAGAACGCCTTTATGCTGGTTCGAGTCTGGCGATGGCCTAGTTTTAAAGGCCTGAGATGATCCAGCAAACCACGGAAAAGATCAAAATGATACAGGAAAAGATGAGAATATCACAGAGCAGGCAGAAAAGCTACTATGATCGGAGGGAGGAGAACCCCTAGAATTCAAAGAAGGAGATCACGTGTTTTTGAGAGTTACACCAACAACTGGGGTTGGCAGGGGCAATGCGATCTCGAAAGCTTACACCTAAATTCATTGGTCCTACCAAATTTTGAAAAAAATTGGCCCTGTCGCTTACTAGATTGCTTTGCCACCTTTTCTTTCAAACCTACATAATGTGTTTCATGTGTCACAACTCCGGAAATATGTCCCTGACCCTTCACATGTCATAGAACCGATATAATACAATTAAAAGAAAACCTAACTTATGAGGCGTTACCTGTGAGAATCA
Organism: Sesbania bispinosa; assembly: GCA_026901365.1. NCBI lineage: Eukaryota > Viridiplantae > Streptophyta > Magnoliopsida > Fabales > Fabaceae > Sesbania > Sesbania bispinosa. Next base: position 883,191 of record QLOH01000436.1, read on the forward strand.
GAGACCGAAGGGTAAAGCAGCTGAGAGGGAAGGAGATTTCATTGGTAAAAGTCATCTGGAGTACGACCGACGAGGGTAACGCGACCTGGGAAGTAGAAGAGCAGATGAGAAAGTCTCACCCTCAATTATTTCAAGAAGGTACGCAAATTTCGAGGACGAAATTTCTTTTAGTGGGGAGGATTGTAACACCCGTATTTTTCCGATTTACCCGTTTTTCCCGTTTTTGCTGTTTTAAGCGTTTTAATGGATTTTAAATGATTAAAATTATTTTTAATTGTCAAAATTTATATTTTTGGATTCAGTATTAAATTTCCTATTTTTAGGAATTTTCTGGGAATTTTTGGGATTTTTCTGCAAAAATTGACCTTTTTGCCCTCCGGTACCCCGACCCGGGCCCGAATACTCTTGATCCGGGCCAGAAAAATTGCACAAACCTTATTTTCTCCTCTGAAAATTGCGCTGCACAGCATGGTGCATGTGTGCCACTTGTCCATGTCTTCCTTCACACCATTAAGCCTATATAAAGGAGAAAGCTCCACTTTTTGGCCATTTTTCACTTACCATTTCCTTCACCTAACCATTTCTCTCTTCTTCTTCTTCTTCTCCCTTGCTGGCCGCGCACCACCACCCTCTTCCTCCCCAAAATTTCTTCATCTCCACCCAAATCACCAACCAAGCTTAAGTCCCATTCTTGGATTTAAGCTAAAGAAAAAAAAAATACATACTTTCTACCAAAATCCACTTGTTGGAGGCTTGAAGGAGGAGCTTGAAGGGGCTGTTGGAGGAGGAAAAATCTGCACTCATTCCCTTGAAGATCTAAGGTAAAGGGGGGGAGAACTTGAACTCTAGTAGGCCATGTAACTAGAGTCAAGGATTTGCCCTTGAATCCTTGCTTTTTCTCTTGTTTTTCTCTTGAAAAATCAAACCTTTGAGCTTGTTTTTGAGAAATATTTTCGGTCTTGATGAGCTGGGTTATTGTGGTTGTTTGCATGTCTTTGATCTTGGTTGGATTGTTGTTGATGGTTGGGTTGTGTTGCATGCAAGCCAAGGAAGGATTTTTGTTGAAAAATCCCTCCTTTTTCCCCTTAAGCTCTCGGCCAAGAGAGGAAGAAGTGGCTGCATGTGTGCAAAAATTATTTTGATGGTTTGGATGAGATTATATGATGGATATATGTACATGCATGTGGTTGATCTTAAGTGGAAAAATTGATTTGGTGATTTATCTTGAAAATAATGATGTTTTGAGCTTGAAAATGGAAGTTATGAACTTTAATGTGCATGTGAATGATTTTGAGTGGATTAGTGTGATATTTGGCATTTAGATTGTTTATTGATGAATGTGTGAAGTTTTGGTGAAGATTGGATGTTGTGAAAAATTTGAAGTTTTGGATGAACATTCAAGGTTGTTCTTGATGTTCATGAGTGTTCTTGATGAAACTCATCAAGAATGTCCTTTTGATCCTAAAAAGATCAAAAGATGTTTAAAACATGTTTTTGGGCTAAATTGGCCCAAAAGGACTAAAGAATAAATTTGTAACAAAAAGGACTAAATTGCAAATAAGATAAGTTTTTAAATTAAGTAATTAAATTCGGATTTTATTTTAACTAAAATAAAAATCTATTTAAAAGTCATATTTTTATTTATTATGAATAAAAATGGGCTCTCATGGGTCCAATAACCTTTAGGCTTTTGTTTAGTCCCAAAGCCTTCAAAAAGAAAGTCAAAACTCAATTTAAAAGACAACTAAAAATAATTTATGGGCTTAGGTTTAGATTAGGGTTGAACTTCAACACTAATCTAAGTTGTGAAAATTAAACTTAGGATTAATTAGTAGACTTAACTAATTTAATCACCTAAGTTGATTAGCCTAAATTATTAAGTTAATTAATAATTAATTAAGTCTAAAGATAATTAATATTAATATAAGTGTTAATTAAGTAATTAATCTCTAACGACGGTTAAAAAACTAATTAATTATAATTTAACCTTAACCAAGCATAATTAAAAACCTTAATCCAAGATTATGGAAGAGATTAAGGGATAATTAGAAATTAATTAGATCTTAAGTAAGGATTAAGACTTAGTTAAAGAAGGATAAGATTAATTGAAATGCGATTAAAAGACTAGTTCTGATTAAAGGTTAAGCCTAATCTTAGTCATACAATAAATTAGGATTTTAATGCCTTTCATAAGACATATCCATAAGCCTTAGTAAATTGTAGGACTTAAACGAATATGATTATCAATAAAGCTAGCACAAGCTACCTTAAAAGATATAACCAACACTTCTCTCTACATAAAACTTGAGAAGCTTGGCAAGAGAGTGTGATTTGGTTTCCCTTAAAAGAAGGACCTTGAATCTACGCGGTTGCACCACGGTAAAGTGGTGACGTGACAAGATTCAATGGGCTTGTCTGTGAGGATGTAATATTGTAAGTGTTTGCGGTGTGACATACATCATGTGCATCAATAATGATTAAGGTTCAAAAGCCTTACGACCTATATGGCAATACCACTCTAGTACAGTGTGAAACTGGATGGGACGGGTGCACTGGGTTTTGCAAAGAACACCAGCGGTGGTAAAGGAGACCAGCCCTGAGGATGAGTCAGGTCCCGGAATGGCATAAGTGGCGTAGGCTCGCCCCCTACTGTCGTGCAAACGGGGTACAGGCTTGACTATCCTGTCGCTCTCAAGTTTTCATAATCAGTGAGTTTGTCTGGAAGTCGGAAAATCGTCTTGGCCAGAGATTGAGCAATGCTCTTCGTACTATTTGCTAGTACAGACTATACTCCTGATATATTGTACATATATGGTCGAGCAGTTGCTGTGTGCTCTGCTTTTGGTGTTGTTTTCCCGGGCCCTCATGCATTATATACATATAGCATGGTAGTATCAGCTGCATACTTGTGATTGAGATTATGTGGATGTTTGTGAATATTTTATTAGTGCTCTAGTTACTATGTTCTACTTGTTATGAGTTCATATGATGTTCTCACCCTTTCTTCTCTGCTTCTATTCTCTGTTGTCGCGCTCTTTCGCCATCGCCAGTCGGGTTTGGGGAGCTTCAAGATGTCGGCCATGAGGGTTACGCTGAGATGGGGGCCACGAGGACAGTGGCGGGTCACCGACATTCCTAGACGCTGTATATTCACAGGGGAAGTACACGTCACGATCTCTCACCCTACCTTCCCCTTGTGCCAGAGGTCGTCTTCACTGTGCCCGTGATTCTGGAGTTCGAGACACCACCAGGACTTCGTCGTCATACCACTTTCCTTAACCGTCGTCATCGTCCCGTTCCATCTGCTTCTTCCCAGTCCTCTCGGATAGCCACTATAGGAGAGCCGGATTCCCCTCGCTACACTCCTGGACCAGAGTCGTCATCCCACCGACCATGCGTTTCAGTGCATTCGGTCGTCCTACCGCCATTGAGCCTGATCTGGTCGTCATTGATGATACTTCATCACGAGGAGGAGGATCCAGAGGAGGACCCTGAGGAGGACCCGAGGACGAGGAGCTGAGGGAGGATTCTTCTGACGGTATTCCTTCAGAGGAATTCAGGATGATTACCCTCCCGGATGCCAGGAGGAGGAGTTGTAGGGTTGCCCCTGCTAAGTCAGATGACGATGAGTAGGGAGTGTGTTGGGGTAGTCATGAGTCTAGCAGTAGTAGCTCTGATTAGTGACCTCTTATTTTGGTTGTATTGATAGAGGTTTTATTTTTTTACTGCCAGAACTCTCATTTTGTATGATGGTGTGGTATCTCGGGGATCACTTGACACTGTGGTTATGTACATGTTTTTCACGCTTCTTCCCTAGTCTCTACTTTATATTTGCGTGTGTGTTGTGTATGTATGCGGAATGATTGAATCGACTAGATGCTTTCCGAAAACGTATTTCAGAATTAAGGAAGGGATGCTTTCACAAATATCTAAAATGGAATTAGAATGAGATTAGTTGATGATGATTAAACTCTTTTCAAAAAAAAAAAAAAATATTCCCGTATTTTCTAAGCATACATTTAACAAAACGAGAGTCATCAGTTACGTTCGTAATGTGATACTCTTAGCGGTATAACTAAGGGGGTCGCCAGCGTGAAGTAGAAGTATTTTTTGGTTCAAAACAAGGCTTCAAAGTAAGGAAAAAAAAGACCATAGCTAAGGTGTTGATGAAAAAAATTCTAAGACTAGAAGAAGAGCTTCAGGGACGGGTGTGATGTAAGATTGTTTTTAGAGGCACAGAGGGAATATATAAGGTTGCGCGATTCATAAAATTCATGCACATCCATTTGTCCCCACACCGAAGTAATTCTTAAGCTCTGCATTAGAAGTAGCAATGTTCATAAGAACTTATTAATTTCTCTAATAGATGCCCATGTAGGGCCTTAACGTCTTAGGGTTATGCAAATGTGTGTGTAAAAGTTTTTGTAATGGTTTACGTGTTTCTTTCATAAACAACTACAAAGTAGAACAAGTGGATAACATGAGCCAAAAACGAAGGACAAGGTGGACAAGGAGATTATGGTGCAACTAAAGTCTATGAATGCATATGATGCTATTGTAAAGCTACAAAACTATAATGTAATGAGAGTTAGGTGGACAAGGAGATTTATAAGGAGGTTCTTTTCTTATCTGAAAAAGTTTATTGATGAAGTATAAGGGAACTTATTAGGAATAAACTTTTATAAAAAATGTTATTACAAATTAGAACGTAAATGGTGTTTATTATAAACTTTTTACCCTTTTTAATCTTTCCTTTTAACTGAACTGAACTGAATTTCATTAATGAAAATAGATATAACAACATCAAATTGGAATAGCGTCTCCCATAAAAAGTGAAAACTGCCGACAACCACAGCATTTAGGAAGTAAGGCTAACCTTTGCATAAACGACCATGCTTAGTGTAGCTTCAAGGGTTGTTGACAAGAGCTATTAAGAGACTTCAAATATAAATGTTTCTTACTACTAGCATTTTTCTTAGACAAAAAATAACTAAAGCGCAAACCACACAAACATATGTAATTAAACACATGCATTAAACTCTCTTAGGCTTCAATGACACATACATCATTTTAAAAGTTCTACTTCAACTGCAATTCTCTCTTGAAATTTTGCATTCCTCCTATCATTGGATCATTTCTTAATTTCCACCTGAGGGAAAATGAAAAGCTTGCAATCTCATTGCTTGATGCATTAGAAGCCGAACTTGGATCCTGTGAGGAAAAAAAAACAGGGACAACATACATTTCATATACACTAAACTATTTCTTTTCATGTTTATTATTGTAACATCTATATATATATATAGTGTTTCTTCTTTTAATGCTAAAAATGATGTACATTGTCATGATCTTGGCTTTCGTCCTGTAGATTTCGGCTGGGAGGAGGCCTGGTTCATATAGCACAAATTGGACTACTCTGGACGTGACCGAAATTCAGTCCTGAAGGTAAATGATAATAGAACTGCATAAACAATTTTAATGGTAGTTTTTAGTTGTAGATATGTGCTAACATATCGTAAGATTTTAAATTACTATTCTCAACAACCATCATGTCACAAAACAATTATGGTTACATTAGTCACACTTATAGTAATTTTTCACAATATCATTGATTGTGATGTATTTGTTGTGGCGAATGTAACCATAATTCAAAACTTGTATATTTCAAATTTCTTGAAGAGATATATATTGCCAGCAAGAATGACTCTTAATTTACAAATAAATTAGATATATAATACCTTCCTAAAGATAACCTATATAAACTAGCTAGAATAAAAAAAATAAAAAATAACAATATAATATATTTAGCTAAAATCATTATAATCTAATCTTACATCAGCCTGGCTCATTCTCTCGTATCTTTTGTTCAATTTTCCAATTTTGAATCTTTAGGTTGCGGTAAATACATTATCAAAGAAGTCCCCCACCGTGAGGATGAGTTGATAACAGCTGATTCAGAAACCAATTATTAGTACGTCTTCGTAGTTAGTGTAATAATTCATGAAATGAAGCAAAAAAAACACAAAGAAAAATAATGACAAAGAATGTAAATGAATAAAAAATTAGCTACTACCATGTCATGTTAATATTTTTTTGGATACAAACTTCTGGAAGTATGAAAAGAACAGGATTTCTCCAATAAGCTTCTTAGTTAGCTTTCTTCCTTTTATCGCTCACCCCTGTGAAAGACACCATATATTCTAAGTCACACATAGTAATGATTTTAGGGCACAAATGAGAAAACTTGTGAAGAATGGTTTATAAGGCACTCTGATGGTTGAGATGGATGTGAAATTCACTACACACTGGAGCATCTTAAAGTCCAAGAGGATTTTGTTATACTAATAAACGAAAAGATTGATCATTTATAGAATTAAAAACTTTATCCTTTCACCAAGTAGTGTTTGGTCTAATGAATGTGGACTGTGATCCATAAGACTTACTTGTAAAGTTAGAGGTTCGAATTCTGAGTCACCATCTTAATTGGGAGGACTTTACATCACCATCCTCAGCCCGACCTTAATCCACAAAATAAGTAGGTAGAAGATTCTCGAAAAAAAAAAAAGCTTTACCCTTACCTCCTGGCTAATGCATTCTCAGGGTTCCTTTGGATCTTTCACTC